>APFE030227722.1:0-48060 GCA_000404065.3 Pinus taeda
TTGTTAGGTCGGCTGTTTTATATTGTGACTCCTTAGACTCCTATATATAGAAAGGAGGTTTTGTCATTTGAATCATCCAAGAATTGTTCATTTATGTAATGTAAAGGAGGTTGCCCCCTCGAAGAGGCTGAATTCTAAGGCGTTGATCTATCTTTTCTATCTTTTTTTAGCTGGTTTCATAACACCATGTTTCATCCAATTTTCATACTGGACCCATCAGCAACATTGAAGCTCAAAATCAATCACCATTGCAATACAACCAATCACTGAAAACCTATCACCACTCAAGTAAATCACATTCAATGAATTTGAAAATTCAGAACACTGTCACTAGAACACAGTCACCAAAACGCAGAGTAGAATCCATGATCCAGGTCCGAGTGTGGCAAAGGGCCCTTGCAAGGCCTTTTACTTTCATGATGTGTTAAATTGCATTTTAAAAGAATATTAATGAATACATCTGCATGCGGTAAAGAAGAGGAACAAGACAATCAACAACACATGAAAACATAAGCGTTGATAACGATGTTCGTCCAAGAGGGACTATGTCTCTAGGCCCCGGTGTCAAGATAGTGCAGGCCACTGCATTATGTGTTGTCAATAATGGTGATGTACACAAGAGATGATGTCGCGATCATACAAGGAAAAATTCCCTCATGCAGGAGTGGCTCTAAGAGATGTTCCACAAATGGGACTCTCAATCAAAAGACTCCTATCAGTATGACACAAAAACATGCATGATGAGTATCCCACCAACATGGCACAAAAGGGATCTCAATGGAAAACATGCATGATGACAACAAGAGTATCCCAACAACATACAACAAGGGATCTCAAAATAGAACATGTTGAGTTATGACAGCAAGTACATCACATAGAAGATTCCTCATCAAATCAAGCAAGGAATCATGACAACATGTAATAAACAAGATCCTACATCAACATCAATTAAGGATCTGTGCAGCATAATGCATAAATAAGAAGTACATGAACACATCATATACCTCACAACAAGGGGCATATGAAGCTTGATGTTCATATCCTTAGCAAAAAAAATCCATAGTGAATAACGTTGTTCACATTATCGATGCACAGGTAGGGCCCATTACCAATTTTGACTTTGGCTCCCATTGCATCGATAGATTTCTAGCTTGTTACAATCCTGGCATCTGAAATAGAAGCTGTCAAATTTTTGAAGCTTGCTAAACCATCAATCTCACAACATCGATCGTAAGAAGAAGATTGCTCTGGACTCTCTCCAATGTAGCTCTCTGGCTATCTGGCTTTGTAGTGCTCTGGCTATGTTGCTGCAGTTTTGTGGCTCTACCTGACCCCCTAATTCTTTGGCTCACCTTCTAGCACTGTCTCGGTTAAGCTTTGTGGCTCTGTGGCTCTACAACGCTCTGGCTTTTTGGCTTCTCTGAGTGACTCGCGACACTGTCTAACTATCTCTGTCTTTGTCTGGCCCTCTCATTCTGTGGCTCTCCATCGGGCGTAGCCTCCTCATTGGCTCTCTGGCACTCAAGCTCTCGAGCACTCTAGCACTCAGGCTCTCGGGCTCTCTAGCACTTAGGCTCTCAGGCTCTCTAGCACTCAGGCTCTCAGGCTCTCTAGCACTCAGGCTCTCGTCATTCATTGTTAGGCCCCTATACTACTAGTGTAACCCCTTATTGTTATTAGTACAACCCCCTTATTATATTGATGTACCCATGTTGTGCCCATATTGTTACTATTGTGCCCCATAAAAGCCCACTATTGTTATTATTGTGCCCTTACATTATTATTGTTATGTCGGCTCTGATTATGTTATGACCGCTTAAACTCCTACATATAGAAAAGAGGTCTTTTCATTTGTATCATCCAAGAATTGTTCATTTATGTAATGTAAAGGAGGTTGCCCCCTCGAAGAGGCTGAATTCTAAGGCGTTGATCTATCTTTTCATGAGCTGGTACCATAACATTTGGTATCAGAGCTTTAGATTCTAGGGTTTCGCTGCTCCAAACAGGTCATCGTGGAATTTTCGCTATAAATTTTTTCAGTGATGTTTCAGAAGCTAAAAAAAAAAAACAATTTGAGAAGAAGTTGTGCTGAATCGCTGGTCCGAATTTCAGAGCTTTTCGCGCTATATTTGTGGAGATATGATCTGAGGAAATTGGTCTTTTTGCAGACTCTTGAATTACATTCCAAACAGGTGACCTAGGGAAAATCGTCATAACTTTCTCTCTGAGCATCGGATTGAAATTTTGTAAAAAGGTACAGAAAGAGGATAGACTTTAGTTTCTTATATATATTTTTTAGTGCCAAAGGTCGAAACAGGGATACGTGGCACTTCATACAAGTTTGCTCTTATGGAAAGCTCTATAATCAGGTCATCTGGGGAGCTTGTGCATAACTCTTTCTTGGAGAATCCAATTTGGATCAAACTGGTGGCATTGGAAAGAGGACACAGAGGGCTACTATAGATTGCAATTTCAGAACTTAAAGATCTGAAAGTACAGAGATACAGCTGTTTCAAGATTCCTTGTGCTCTGAATTTTCAAATTCTCAGGATTCGGATTTTGGACAGTTGTTTTAGCACTAATCGATGCCACAAATCTGATGGTGTATTCAGATTTGTCTTTCTCTCATTTCTTCTTTCAGTCACGTTTCTAAGTGCCAGTGCAGATGCCCATATTCATGTGCGAACAATCTTCTTCTTGTGATCGATGATGTGAGATCGATGTTTCAGCAAGCTTTAGTGCTTTGACAACCTTTACTTTAGGTGGCCCTTGGTGGTGAGGTATATGATGTGTTCATGTACTTCTTCTTTTTTCATTATGTTGTACATATCCATGATTGATGATTGATACAAGATCTTGTTATTTCATGTTGTCACGATTCCTTGCTTCATGTTATGCGGAATCTTTCATATGATGTACTTTCTATCATAACTCTTTGTGTTATGCTTTGAGATCCCTTGTTGCATGTTGTTGGGATACTCTGGTTGTCATCATGCATGTGTTTTGCTTTAACATCCCTTTTGTGCCATGTTGGTGGGATGTGCACCATGCTTGTTTTATGTCATACTGATAGGGGTCTTTTGAATGAGAGTTCTAGCTGTAGAACATCTCTTAGAGCCACTCCTGCATGAGGGAATTATTCCTTGTATGATCGAGACATCATCTCTGTGTACATCATCTTTATTGACAACACATAATGCAGCGGCCTACACCATCTTGACACTGGGGCCCAAAGACATAGTCCCTCCTGGACGAACTCTGTTATCAATGGCCTTTATTTTCATGTGCTGATGATTGTTGTGTTCCTCTTCTTTATAGTATGCAGATGGATTCCTTAATGTTCCTTTAAAAGCAATTTTAACACATCACGAAAGTAAAAGGTCTTGGGAAGGTCCTTCTTCACACCCGGACCTGGATCAATGTTGTTTATGAAAGAAAGAGAAAACACCATGAAGGTTCACCCAACTAGATAATTGGGGATTTTGAATGTGAATTGTGCATGTGTTATTTCATCAAGATTGCATATGTTAGATCTACTCAACTAATTTGTAATTTTGAAGATGATTTGGATGATGATATGACACAGTTGAGATGAAAACTGGTATACAAAATGGGACCTAATTTCTAATAGTTATATGATAATTTAACACGTTGCAAAAACTAGAATTAAAAATGACTCAAGGCTGCAGGGTGCACATTTATTTGTTGGAACACATGGCATTATTTTGGGTTAAATTATGCAGTTGATGAATTGGTTTTCTCAAGTGTGACCAATAGAACACTGATTTGTTCCATCAATGACATGTCATGCTATTGTCTCATTGATGTTATAGTGCAAGATACATTTTTTGTAATGGATTTGTCATTTCCCTATGTGAATATTCCACCATATTTATAAATCTGAGATAAAAGGTAGCAGAGTATGTTGCAGAATCACTGGAATGAACATGTATGATTGTTTCCTCTTGTATGCTTAATGTTCAAACATGTAAGATATGTACAGATCAACAGGGTGTGAACCAAGGAACCTTAGCGCACTTCCTTTGCAAGCCTAAAAGGGTCTTGGATAGGATCAAATGTGCACCATAGGAAGAACACGCTTGCCTTGTTGAAGTTAACTACAAACCCGTGACTACTTCTAGTGTACTCTTTTATGGGGCTTGATTTGAAGAACATAACATGGAGAAGAATGTTTGAAATCCCATTTTGAGATTTCTTTAGGGCTATGTTGTAGCATGTGAAAACTTGTTGGGCTTGTGATCCGCCACCTTGTCTGAACATGTTGAGAGTATCCAGAAGGCATATCCCTCTTGGTTAATCATCCTATAGACTTATCATAGGGCCAAGGAGTCATAGTGAACTTTAAGAATGAATATTTTAGGATGGAAAGAAGAGATGATTTAACCCATAAGCTATATGGTACTCGACAAAGCTCCTTAAAAACTAGGACCAGTGTAAAAGTTGTTTATGTATTTTCTCACCTCTTCTTGGTTGATGTTGAGGGTGCAGTGAAGGAGGGATAAATGGCTCTACTTTGTATTTAAAGGGATAGAATAGATATTTTTGTTCAAAAAATAGATAATTTCATGAGAAGTAGTGGAATTACAACTCCTTTTGTTGAGATACTTGACAAGTATCTATAATTCCTTGGGAAGGAAACTTTGCAGATCATGAAAAATATTGTCTAAATACATCCTCCTCCTTATGAATGTGGAAATATAATAATGCAATGCATATTAATGAGGTTGGAGGTACCAAGGAAACATGTTGAGTCCATCTAGAAAAGATGACCATTGGTATATATGTTATTTTTCTATTCTTGATTAATGAACTAACAACTAGATGTGTATGGTAGAATATGGGAGGAATAGAATATTTGAAGGCTCATTTCAGAGAATTGGAAACTGAGATCAAGATCTACAACGTAGAGGTAAAGAAACTTACTAGGTTGTTTGAGTCCATGAAAAGGATGGACAACACAATGGTAAACAAGAGTCCTCTTAACTCTCATTTTAATACAAATATTTTTATTTATTGCATACATATATGTATAGATATATGTGTGAAAATGCAATTGTTTCTGATTGGATTGTCAAGAATTATTTTCAAGGAAATATGACCTCTTATAGGTGGCATGAAAGGAAGAATTTTAACTCAACTCTTGCATTATGAACATGAAAAAACAAAGAGTCAATCTGGCCTGGTTCAGATAAATACAGACCACGTGGCCTCTGTATTTTATGTTATGGTGTGTAATGTGTTGAGTCATGTGTATATGTGTGTGTATTATACATGTCTATATGTATATCTCATATTGTGTTATATGTATTGGTAATGTACTATCGATATGTGGTATCACATTATGTGTATCTGGTATGATGCCATGCATATGTGTATATGTGTCTATTATTTTTTTGGGCCTATGTACAAAGTATTATTTCTCGGTGGAGGTAGGATAGCCTCGGGCTCCCAATACTTCTATCGACCAAAGACTACCTGTTTTGGTAGTGGCTACCTCGGTTGGTAGTGCCCATAATCATGAGTGGGCTTATATATCTATATATATATATATCTAATCATAATTGGGTGGAGGTATCAGCCTCATAATTTCTTGATGATTCAAGGTGGGGGTGAATCTATGGATTCCCTTGTTGCTTTGACAGTCGTGTTGGGAATCATGATTTTCGTTAGACCAAAACCCAAATGTATTAGTCAATGATCGCATCACCGGAGATAAGGATCCATGAGAGATAGTTAGTCCATTTCGCAAAAAACACGGGGAGTGTTGGTTTATCCAATGTCCAAAAATATCCCCCCTAATGTGAGTCGGGTGTGTATCAAACTCGTGACCTACGCTCTGATACCACTTGTTTGGAATCATAACTTTCGTTAGAGAAAAACACGCAGGTATTAGTCAACGATTGCATTTCAAGAGATAAGGATCCACGAGAGGTGGTTAGTCCATGTCACAAAACACACAGGAAATGTTGGTTTATCCAATGTCCAACAATTAGATCCAGCATGATTATGGGGTTTCTATCTGGGAAGTTAGCCTAAAGGGTACCTAGAGCCTTGGACTGGCATGGTTGTTGAAGTGGTACCTGAACAAATAAGTCTGGAGGGTACTTAGAGCATTGGAGCAACCAATTTGGACCCACACTTTGGTCATGGAGAACATATTATCATCTGGGTGCTTGTCAAGATAGGCAATTAAATCCATGTGCATACAAAGAAGAACTTATCAAATCAAGATAAGTATCAAGGCTATAAGTGTTTATGGATTTTAAACTATGAGCATGATTTATGATAAATTGGATTATTGGACTAATCCTATGATATGTTCTAGTTTATTATGACTCAATTTATGAACTAACCTGCTTTGTTCTAGAAATTTTGGAAAAATTCCAAGTTCTCTGCAAGGATAGATGGATGATAAGGTATAAATTATATTCATGATATGTCTGCAACTATCCGTTTGGCATATGAAATCTAGGCTTTGTTACACTTAGAGGTATAATCTAGAGCAACAATTTGTTACAAAGAAAGAAATTCATACGAAGTGCACTAGAGCCCAAGGCAACCTTTGGGAATGTGAAACATACACTACATAAAACTATGAAATATATCACCAATTATATTCAACATCATTACAAAGCCCACCTATAAATGGGTTCAAATATGATTTCAATGATATTTTGTATATAGCTATAAGAATGAGATCCCTTGAATGGGAGAGATAACTAGTTAATGATGCTTGTTAACCTTTCCTTCAGAACTCATATTGTTGATTTGATAGGTATAACATTTGTAGTGTATTCTCTCCCAATTAAGGGAGTTGGTTGAGATCTAGTCATGTCCATAATATGGATGCTAGAAACATATATTTACAAACTAACTCCATCATTGTCATAATCAAGCAGACAAAGCTAGCTTACCACAAAAAGGGACCTACCATTTTCAAATATAGGCATGACGACAAATTAGGTAGTTAGAAATCTGTCTCTAAGAAATCATATAAAAATGAATTGTATGATAATAACCAGAACAACATCAAACACCGAGGACAGTGTTCCCTTTTTGGGCAAAGGGTTGTAATAACCCAATCATTTCACATATATGTAATTGTGATGTTGGCCCGTGCAAATGTTTCATGGTTCAAAAATATTAGAATAAATATTATAAATAAATATCACCAAAAATATATATGTGTGTGAGTAGCATTAATGTTATGATGAAAATACCTATAAAGGTCATTATGAACACATTACAAAAGTGTGTAAATGAAATAAAATTTAGTCAAGTGATGGTTAAGGCAAGACTCTAACTACAGGGAGCCCTAACTAGCCAAGAAAATTGATTTTGAATAATTGAAAGGAGAGTAAGGAGGGGGCATGGGGATAATAAGAAAAAAAAAATCAGATGAGGAGGATGCAAAGGGAGAAGAAGGAAACAATGGAGAAAGAAGTCACTGGAGGTGAAGAATTGAAATGAGTGTATATTGGTAGCAAGAGGAAAAAGAAATGCATTGGAAGCAAAATAGGGCTCACTGTGACATGAAGAAGGAGGGGTGAACCAACTTCACCTCAAGGAGCCTTGCCCAGAAGGATATGTGTCGAATAAGCTTGGAAAGGTTCATTTCATAACATGTGACAACAAGTTATACTGTTACTTTAACTTCTGAGTTGTCTTTATTTCACATGCACTCAGACAAGTCATTATTATTGCGTTGTTTTATTCCCTTTAGGAGGCATGATTACAATACAGGGTTTTTCAGAGTTGTACATACCTCCAATCCCTCTCTCTATCCTTAAACCTATGATTATTTTCTGTAAATTTTATCAAATATATTTCCTAACAAAGAAGTGACTACAACCTTTGTTTTTGTGAGTGTGGACATAATGAATTTAATTGGGTGTTGGTTGAGGAAACACCCATTTGGCATGGTGCAAGTGCCCTTGTTGGGAAATGAAAGTTTTGGGCTAGGAATGGCACATTAGTAGCATTTCTTGATTCTAGGAAGCCAACTAGTGAAACCCTTGAAGGCAATTGTTTAACCTATTTCACTATAGTAAATGGAATAATACGAAGTTTTTTAATTTAAAATGAGAAAGATTGGTTGATTTCCAATTTTGGGGGTGAATGCTTGGTTACTAGAGTAACTACATCTCCTAGTCCAATATACTACTTATTGAACTAAGATTGGTTATCTTATAGCAAGTGGATTAATAGACCCTGAATTAATTGAGGGTGGAGGCTTCACCTCTCTAACCCGTCATTGGTTAGTGGGTGGAGGCCCTTGGTTTCACTAAAATAGCCTTCCTCAATGAGTATTCAAACCAGACTCTAGATTCCTTATGTAGATTTGAGTTACTACTAAGGGTGGAGGGATTTTCCTCTGGAGCCCCTTAATGACTTATGGGTGGAGGAGGGTTACCTCTAGAATCCCTGTATGAGATTATAGTTGGATACATTTAAGTAGGGTGGAGGTGGTATAAACCTATGGATTCCATGGTCTGGTCATTGGGACAAGTTGTATAAGCTTAAGGGGTGACAAATGCTAGTTGGAAGTTTGTGAGTGGTTGGGAGGAAAAATATTGACCCCGCCCCAATTCTCATTTTGAGTCAGTGTTTAGTAGTGATGCCCATAAATGTATGATCTGGTCACTATATACCTATGTGCACATTGTTACAAGATTATAGTTCTATGTATGAATTTAAATTGCCTTGTAGAAGTTAATGGACTAATGAGTATAAACCTGTCAACATTACTTACAAGCTAAACTGACAAATTTCCTAAATAGTATCTCTTAGGTAATATGGATTCCATGTTGTTTTAAATCAGAGCCACTAATAATGATTGGATTCTTAAGGGCCCTTGCATAGTTCCTTCTTGGTATTTACAGGAATTTTGAGTCCCTTGTCTCAAACTTGATGCATTAAAAAGCTCAATGGATTGATATATGATGCTAGTATTTGGATTGTTCGCAATTTGCACTGTTTGCGTCCAATGCAGGTTGTTCACGAGGTCAGATTTGGTCATTCCAATACCACTATCGATAATAGTCAATGAGTTGTTTGTATTTTCTGGGATAATGTGAATAAACAACTCTAGTTGGGCATTTAGCTTACTCTTATCCATGAGACACTCAAACTAGATCTTGTCCAAAACATTGGAGGAATTGTTGATGAGTTCTCTAAGAAAAAAATCCTTGTTTCTATAAAAAGTGTTGATGATAAGACTCAAGAGCTGGTTGATCTTAGCCTGGAAGGCAAAGGTTTCAACTTCACTAGCTTCTACCATGATTTCTTCGCCAAATCTTAACAAAAACATAGATGATAAAGACAATGAAACAAGCCTTCAAACCCTTAAAGAGATAAAAATGAGTTTAAACCTTGGTGCAACAATATATATTAGTTTAATATAAGACAGAAAAATAAAATAAAATATGTTTGGCACTTAATGATAGACATTAGTAAGCATACTAGTTTAGAACCATTCGTCTAAGTACATGTTTTACATCAATTATTAGGAGGAGAAGAAGCACATGGTTCAACTCTAGGAAGTAGACTATACAAACTCATAAACATAAAGGGAACAAAATGGCATGGGTGCTTAGAAAAATAAAGATATGTCATGCCAATTATTGATGCTATGTTCTATATTAGTGTGATCCGTTCCTAACATTTCGAAATAAAAATAGGAAAAATTGTCACAAAATTCTTGAATAATAGTCTTGTAAGACATAACCTCTGTATGGGAACAAGAATCATCAATAATAATGTGTTTAGTGACACCTAAATTAATTAAAATATCCACCTTTATTATGGAGTAAGTATTGGCCATAATCCCTTACTTCAGGCATCCAGGGCTAGAATATGATTTTTGAACCAATGAACATTGGTTGGACGATTTAAAATCTTTAAATTATTTTGAGAATTGAACAAAAGGATTTTTGGTATTTGATGCATCACGAAGTAGAAAATAAGAATGGTGATTCATATCATCTCATAGGAATTTATGAATGTTCATAGCTTCAATAAATTTTTTTATCATGATGAAAGATGGATTGGTAGATTTAGGATCGCTAGAGAACACTATCAAAAGGATAGAAGAGGGAACATATTTAATTGAAGATTCAATGGAGCATAAAGAATGTTCCATCAATAAGGAACTAAAAGAGGTGAAAATATAGAAAATAGACCAAGTATTTTCACTAGGGTTACTAGGGGATAACACTCACTTTAGAGCTAAACCTTGAAATATCACAAAGATCTAGAAACATTATACACAAATTGTTTGGAGCATAGTGACATTAGGACAATTATGTGAATATGGATTGTATAGCCACATCAAGAACATGAATGTTTGGTGCACAATTTTCCTTTTGCTAATTTGTAGCATTAAGGAGAGCAATTTGGGCCATGGGGATGGATTTATCATAGGTATCTTATTTAGTGCAAAGAAGATCTCACAAAACTAGGAGTTTTGGGCATTGATGGGTGGCATGACCATGAATGTTATAAATACCAAAGGGTTAAGGGAATATTTTAGTTGCACTAGTATGAGTGGTCATTATTGGCTCTAGGCAATTGGTTCGTCCAATCTTCTTTTTTTTTAGCCTATCATTATTCTTACTTTAACTAGTTATACTGGAAGGAATAGACTAATATTGGAGAAACATGGAGTGTGGTACGTTTTGAACTCCTAAGTTGGATAGGATTCAAGAACAATGTGGAAGGGAGGCTTATGGTTAAATGTAACCAATAGTGAATCATAACATCAATCATGGGGATTTTAAGGTTTCCTTTAGACACCTATAGGGGGAAATAGAAAATGAATTTGTTCAATATGAGATCTCACCCAATAATTACCTTTTACTAGGGAAGTAGTAGTAGTATTATTGGGTTGAAAAGAGTATTTTTTGGATGTGATCATGCACATATGTAAAGTTGTCTCATGTGGAACAAGTGTTGGTGGTCTAGAAAATGTACTAAGTAATGTGGGATAATTAAAACTTATGGATTGGCTTTAGTGAAGAAAGGCATACAAATACTAGCTTGAAGAGTCAGAAACAAAATGTTAGGATTATGTTGAATTAATATCAGGATATATGGATTTATCAAGTGTCACAACCTTCCCTAGATGAGGACACATTATGAGACAAAATTTAAAGAAAATAACCTTCATAAGATACATGTAAGTATGCCCTTCTAAAACGTTGTACTTTAGTTTTGAATCTACAACTTCAATGTCTATGAAGATATCCTTGGAAATTTCAATAGGAATATTTTAACCATCATAGGAATGAAGGGTCACAAGTGATTGTATTGAAGCTAAAGAAACTAGCAAGTATTTTCAATTTGAGTGGACATAACGTAAATATATGTCTCATCATTGATCATATAATGGTGATAATAAGGCTTTTGAAGGATAGTGGTACCTAAAAAGCAACATATGAAGGAAAACAATGTTTAATCTAATCCAAATTATAACTGGTTGATTAAGAGTTTGATGGATTGACCACACCCAAAGTTGAGAATATATATTTTCTTGGTGATGGGAAATTTTGAAGAACTTCTGAAATTGTGCACGGTAATAGGAGGCCATGCCAAATCTTCCATAATGCTATAGTTATGGGAAACTCTTGCACTTGGATTATGAGCAATCCAACAACAAGGATCATTTGGCATCTTTGGGTTAGGGTCAACATTTGGTTAGAATATTTTCAAGGGTCCAATTGTTGAGGGTTGGATTGTTCTTCTTGTCAAGGGTTGTAAGTTTAGGTGGCATGCCACATTTACTTCTAATAGTTCATACATATGTTTTGGAAAGATGGATCACTAATAGGGATGCATATGGTTTATTTGGATGAAGTATTGTCAACTATTTTATGACTAACTATAGGTGGGTAGAGTATGTATTGTTGAAATTTGGTAGCATCATGAGGCACTTATCCAATGGATTTTATATTAGGTGTGTGATAATAATTAAAAGACATAAGAAATATTTTAAATTTAATTATAAGTCAACTTAAGGTGTAAATTTAACTCAGGTTGACCATCAAGGCCAAGAGACACACCCCTTGGACAAGTGTAAATAAGAAACCAATGGAGAGGCTTGAGGATAATAAGCAAATAAAGGATCATTCTTCTTGTGAGGAGAAGGAAGGCTAGAAGAGATCTAGCCATAGGCAGAACAATGAGTTGCAGGAGAGAGATTGAAGGATGCCCTAGCCACAAGAGAGAGATTGGGCTCTATTCAAGGCATTCGTTGGCTAGCTAAAGTGAAGTCCAAAGGGTTAGAATGTGTTTTGATGTTGGCCAAAATTAAGAAAGGGTTGGGCCAAGGTATGGAAACTAGCCACAAGAGGCATGCATAAGGGCTAATTGCTAGTTATGATAGGGAGGTAAAGGGATTGAAGTGATAGGTCACAAGCCTATAGGTGCATCCAAGGTTTAGGAAAGAGATCCATAGGCTTAGAAGCGAGTTGCAAGGATCAGGAAAGACGAGTTGAGGTTTGATAAAGGGTACACAAATTTGGAAGAGGGTTGGAAAAGGAGAGTTGAAGGATACAAGAGGGCTGGGAAAGCCCTTGGTTACCACAAAAGGTTGCAAATGGGAAGAGAGCCTATTGAAGCTAGTTGTGAGCCTAAAGGGAGTTGGATGAGCAGTTTAAGGAGGGAAATAAGTTCCCTAATAAGTAAGATGAGAGATTAAAGGACTCAACCTCAACCCAGGTAATTTATATAAGTATGTTATATTTTATATTATACTTTTTGCTTGGTACACGGATTGTAAAGGGCCACGCTACTTGGCACGAGATTCTTGTGGATTTTGTTGTTAAAGGATTAATATGAAATCATATTTGGGCATTAATTATTATGTAAATTGATATGATTGTTGGTATATTCCATTGCGTAAAAATTTTAATGTTAGGCATTTCAATGTGATGTTTTCTAGATAAATCATAGACTAAACCCATTGTGCATCGAATTCTAACATGGTATCGTAGCTACTTTAAAGAAAATGGGGTAAGAATTGTGCATAAGCGACAAATTTAAGAGGGAGTTGAGTTGTTTTGTTGTTTAATGAGAGACAATTAGTCTCTTAGATTTCTAAGTAAGAATCCAATAGAGAAAATGGTATATGGCTTGAGGTTTGAGGACCAATTGGAAGGGATATACACCTACAGTTTGTGGAAGGAAAGAATCAAGTTAATATTGATGTTGAATGATCTGTGGGATTATGCCAACACCCAAATCAAGGCACCAACTAATGTAACAACATGGTCTTTATATAACCTAGCTGATGAAAAATCCAAGTTGATCATTCTTGATGGAGTCAAGGATAACTTGATACATCACCTTAAAAAGACATTGCATGACACATGTGTGAATCTATGAAAACACTATTTCAGGAAAATAAAAATAATTAGAAGATGGTATTGAGAGGGAAACTCATGTTCATGAAAATGATAGGTTTGGATAATGTGATGTCATATCTTACAACGATTTCACGAACTCATAATGATTTTGCATCTATAGGGGTTAATGTGGAAGAATCAGAGTTGTTGAGGATTTCCGTAAAGATCTTGTTAGAGTAGTGGAAGCCATTCATCAAAGGAGTAGTCTCATGGGATAATATTCCAGATTAGAATAGGTTATGGGATGATTTCATCTAGGAGTATCTCTAGGACAAGGATCTTTAGCAGAAGAGTCCTAATGAGGAGAATGTTTCTCTCACTAGTAAGATGAGAAGGGGAAAGGGAAGTTAAAGAATGGCAATAAGAAGAAGGACTTAACCAAAGTGAAATTATTTGCAAGTGAAGAGTTTGGTCATTATGCAAGAATGTTTTCATATAGGAAGAGAAGAGAAAGAGAGGAATCCTAAGATGGTCCAACTATAGTTGATGAGGATAAATTTGTTGGGAGACTTAATGAAGAGATTTCTCTTGTCTCTCATTTCTCTTGGAGCACCATCTGTGAGGGTGCTTGGTTCCTAGAAAGTCAAGCATCGAAGCATATGACAGGGTCAGGAAAATTATTTTAGATCTTGACTTGGTGGGACCTTGATCTACATGTGAACATTGGTGATATGATTTAACATGCATTCAAAGCAGGGAAAATTTTATGGATGGAAATTTATTTTGAAATTTAGAAACCTTGGCGAATATTACTAGTACATAATATGCAATTTGTAAAATTTTTGGAAATGTTTTTGTAAAAGTATTCAAATTTCTGATAATTTTGTATTGTCTCTATATAAAATTGTGGCGATCTTTAAGGTAAAACAATTTTATACTATAAAATTTAGGCGAATAAATTTTAGAAAAAATGGAAATTAACGAATCTTTTTTTTGGAAAAAGCATGGAAAATTAGCCCATTTGCGAATATTATCCTCTAAAATTTTCCTTGATTCAAAGGAGCCAAGACTTTGTCATTTAGGATGGACTCAGATGGAATGTTGCGAGTCTAGGATTTACTTTGGGTACTAGATCTTAGGCGCAAGATTATTTCAATCTCAATAATTGGGGCAAAGGGACTTGATGTTATATTCCCAAATGGATAAGTGATGCTCAAGCCTAGTGGATCTAACTCTAACCCAAGAGTGGTTTTTAGAATAAGAGAGAATGGTCTATGCAAACTAAAGGGAAAACCTATTAACCAAGAAAAGAAGAAGGTTTCAGAGACTCAGAGGGATTCTAGTTCCAAAGGCATTTCATTGATTTAAAGGGAGAGTCAACAACTCTAGAAGAGTGCATCTTTAGAAATAAGAAGAAATACTTACATATCTGACAAGAAGGAGCCATGTATTGGCTTAAAGTCCTATTAGGAGAAGAAGAAGCAAGATACTTCTAACAGTAAGGAAACTTCCAAGAAGGGTTTTACTCTTATGGCAAGTTTTGCTTCTATGAAAAAATATGAAGCTTATGATGAATGTTGGAGAGTATTCATGGAAGATGATTGTATTCTAGTGTTGGAAACAAACAAACTTCCAAAGAATGGAAGTACCTCCCTTGCTAAGAGGGAGTGTTGAAATTTGGTAGCGTCAGCAGGTACTTCTCACATGGCTTTTTTGTCAGGTGCGTTAGAAGAATTAAAAGACAAAAGAAATATTTTAAATTTAATTATAATTCAGCTCAAGATGTCAAGTCAGTTTATGTTGGTCAACAAGTTTGAGAGACACATCCCTTGGGATTTCACACTCCTTGGAAAAGTATAAATAAGAAGCCAATAGAGAGGCTTGAGGACAAGATGAAAATAAAGGATCATTCTTCTTGTGAGGAGAAAGAAGTCCAGTAGAGACCTAGCCATAGGCAACAAAAGGAGTCTCATGAGAGATATTGAAGAATGCCCTAGACACAAAGATATAGAATGAGTTCTTCTTGAGGCATCCGATGGCTAGGTAAGGGGAATTATGAAGGGTTGGATTGTGTTTCGGTACTGGCCACAAGAAACTGGACCAGGTAAAATTATCTTGAAGTTTAAAAACATTAGCAAATCTCACTAGTCCCTAATATGCAAACTACAAAAAAATTATTCATGTATCTCTAAAGATATTCAAATTTATATGATTTTATATATACTCTCTATATAATGTTGGCGATTTTTAAAGAAAAATAATTTTGTATTGTAAAATTTGGGTGAGACATTTTTATAAAAAATGGACATTGTCGAATCTTGTTTTTTGGAAAAATCATGGAAAATTAGCCCACCTATGAATATTAGCCCCTAAAATTTTCCATGAACTAGATGTAGGAGTTGGCCATAGGAGTTAGTTGCAAGAAACTAGTTGTAGGAGCTGGACATAGGAGATGGCAACATGAAGCTGGCCACATGAGCTAGTTGTAGGAAGCATGCCTAAGGGATAATCACTACTTATGATAGGGACATTTAGGGCCTAAAGAGATAGGTTGTGGGCCTATAGGTGCATCCAAGATTTGGGAAAGGGATTCGTAGGCCTAGAAACAAGATGCAAAGAGTAGGAAGGAGGGGATGAGCTATGATAAAGGGTACAACATGTTGGAATAGGGGTGGAAAAGGAGAGTGGAAGGCTACAAGACGGCTAGGAAAACCCTAGGTGACTATAACAAGGTTGCCATGTGGAAAGAGAGCCTATTGAAGTTGACAGTGAGCCTAAAGGGAGGTGACTTGGAAGTATAAGGAGGGAAAGAAGTGTCCTAGGAGGGCAGATGAGAGCTTAAAAGACTAAACCTCAACCCATGTATTTTGTGTAAGTATTTTGTATTTTATTTTGGCTTAGTGCAGAGACTGTAAAGGGTCACCTTCCATGGTACATGAGCCCTGTGTATTTTTTTGTTAAAGGACTAATAAGAAATGAGATTTAGGCATTAATTATTATGTACATTGGTATGATTGCTGCTATATTTCATTGTGCAAAAGTTTTAAAGTTAGGCATTTTCAATGTGCTTATGTTTTCTTGCTAAATCATGTGAAAATTATATTGGAGTTAATTGGTAATTATTCTCCTATATTTAAATGAGTATTTGTCCTAGCAAATTAATTTACTGCAAATATTGAATAAAAGAACTACTGTAAAATTCACCAAATAATAAATCATAGCTAAGAAAACACACATAAAATAAACATTAAAATTTAAGGTCAAATTTTCCTTGGAAAAACCCCAAGGCGGGGAAAACCAATTCTATAGATGAGGGTTTTATTTTTCTTTAGCAAATCTGTAATTGAAAATTATTACAACCACTTGTCGTAAACTAGAAAAACTCCATCAAATATTTTCCTTCACTTCAACTAACCAAATCGAACCTCTTTTAGTTAAATTGGCCTCCAACTCGCAATTCACACTTCCTTTCAGAATTTGCATCGGCCTTTCTAGCAAAATTTCCATTGGCCTTTCTGGCAACTCACACTGCCATCGGAAAATTAATCCTGCAAGTTATTTTTCCTTGAACAACTCACACAGTCTACTCGCAGAGCCTCCAACAAATCACTCTAGCAACTGGAAACACAAATTTTTCCTCCGACAATTCACACCGGTAAGCTAGCAACTCACATTGGTTAACTCGACCTCCCTCTGCAAAAATAATTCAACCTCCTTCTGTCTTTAACAAACTGGAAATAATTATGAAGATATATCTCCAGCAAATTTCTCCTTGATAGTCGTTGAAACTCTTTCTTGCCGCCCCATGCTATCACTTCACCCTTGCTCAATCAAATGATCTCCAAGATGTCCATCAAATTCCTCTTATAATCTCTCATTGAACAATCAATGACCAAGATCTAATCATTTTGACTTCATCAAATCACCTTTCTAAAAGTCATTAGAGAGAAATCAACTTGTCTCAATTAACCTATTCTTCTTAGTTAGATTTAGGAAAATAATAAAAAATTGATTAATACTCTAATTAAGAAATTTTCACTTAGAAAAATAAACTGGGTTTGGAGATAATTAATCCTCTTGTGATTTTAGTCTCATTGTCACCTCCTGAGACTAAAACACTTGTCCAAGCTACAAAAAATAACAAATCATAAACCAAACCTAGGGTGCATGAACTTCTAAGATGTACATCTCATAACATTCAAATTTCGGCACGAAGGGGGTCCCTTGTCCCATAAATAAATGGGTATTATACATCAATTTGGTCTCTAGCTTGACTGGTTTAATTTTTTATTTTTTATGACTAGAGGAATGAAAAATAGGCCAGTCTCATACTCGCATGACATGGGTTTGATTCCAACTTCTACCACTATAAAATCTAGGTATTTATGTAGGCCCATTTCCACACGCATAATGTTAATCAGGGGATTTGAACACCAAACCTCCTCACACATAATACTTAATTTACAAAATCATCGCTGGTTGAACTACTCTCTGAAGGCTAAAATTAAATTATTATTATTTTTATTCTATTTTGGATTTAATTATTATAGAAAAATATTTTATGTCACATAATTATGAGACAAAAATATTTTATGTCATGTAAATAATGATAATTAATAACGATGAAAGATATTTACTAGTGCAATTATATAATAAATGGCTAGTAAACCCGAATAAGATCAATCAATAAGAGGCACCAGGTTACATCTCACATTGCTAGGATTTTGAAAATCATAAAAATTAACTAAATTATAACTTTATTTTAAATTATTATTAATTTAAAAAAGAATGAATACATCTAAAAAAATATAGTAAAGCAACAATGAGTAATTAGAATTTAATGCCATAAATAAAAAACAAATGGAAACATAATGGGGACATGAGATATTTTAAATTAAGTTGACACAAAAAAGACATAACTACCTTTGAGATAAATCTCAACCCACATTTATCTAGAAGTATTAAGTAGAAGTTAAATCCCTATAGTTATTGAATTAAAATTTCAAATACCTTATATCAAAATAAACACATTTATCAAGATAATCATAAAATATAATTTATTTTCAATTTTCAAATTTATACTTTATTATTTAATTATATAATTTCACAAATGGTTTATAGGTCTTGGATAGATGGTGATTGGGTGTGTTTTAAGGCAATGTTATATGTTAAGTCACAAGTTCAATTCTTTGTCCTATTCGGTTGTCATTCTTGGACATGACCATGATGTAACCATTAATATATTTTTGAATGCATAAATGGATTCAACACCTTGAAAAGCCTTGGGCACTCACAGTCTATAGATTAAACAACTTCTCAAGTTTTTAAAAATCTCACCAAATTATCTTTAAAATTAATTTTTTCAAAGGAAATCAAGCATACAATTTCAAGCAAGATTGTGATTTTTTGTGTAGATTCAACACTTAAACCAGTTTTAAAAAATCTCACCAAAATTTCTTTAAAATTAATCCAAAGGAGTCACTTTTTCATAGGAATTGAAGCATACAATTTCAAGCAAGATTGTGATTTTTTGTTGTAGATTCAACACCTTAAAAAACCTTGAGACACTCAAAATCTATAGATTAAACAACTTAAACTTAAGTTTTTAAAAATGTTATGATTTTTTGTTGTATATTCAACACCTTGAAAAACCTCAAAACACGCAAAATCTATAAATTAAACAAGTTAATAAGTTTTTAGAGTAATGTGTCTCTTTACATACTCATAAATGATGTATTTTAATAAAAATTTAAAAAATATACATGTAATAAATTCCATTATTAAACTTCACATTTTTTTTTCATTCACCATTCACACAAAAATGAAATAAAAAATATGGAAAAATAACATGACAGAAGTTTGATACTTTTCTTAAATGAATAATTTTGGAGAAAAAGAAAAGTCTTACAAAAATATTCCATCTTTATGCCAGACATTGACCCCACTCCTGTCTTAAAAAAAGCTTCAGTGCCTAAACACATGATGGTGATTCAGCTTTACAATCAGTGGTGGGTTGCCTGGGGTTAGTGTTGATGATCTTTGGCGAATTCATGTACATGATTTTGATGATGAGGAGGAGCAGCAGGTGGTGGTGGTGGAGCAGCAGCGGGTGGTGGTGGTGGAGGAAGATGATTCCCCCTCATCCTCCTCCTGCTGTCGGCGGCGTTGCTTGCTAAATTCAAGAACTTGCTTGAGCAGCTGAGCCACAGTGAGATTAAACTCCATTGTATTCATATTTATATTCTTGGCATGATCATGGCGGCCTTCCGGTACTTTAATGTAACAGTAATTGGAGAGGCAGAAAACAGCGTTGGTGCTGGTCATCGTGGACACGCATTCGACGAGAGAAGCGAGGGGAAGTCCACGGGAGAGCGCCTCGTCTCTGTTTGTCATGGCTACCACAAAGGGAACCCCTGCGGCTCGAAGAAAGTCTGCCATTTTCTCCGCCATTATTCCCACATGCTGCTCTGTCGCAGCCTCAGCGCTATTTACACATAAAATTACACAGTCCGCCTTGCTCAGCTCCTGCTGTTCCAGAAAGTGATGGTCCATCAAATTCGAACCCGCGACCTCGACCTGATCTCGCACAGCAGGGACTGCGAACATTTCCCGCCTTAACATGGCTCTGTGATGGGGCACTGTAGAGAAAGGGGGCGAATCAATGAGGGTAAAGAGCACGCGGGAACCCTGGGGGGATTCGAGCACGTCATAGGGTTTGTATTTCACAGTCGTTTGCCTGGCGAGGAGAGGGCCGGTTTCACTTCTGAGAAGGATTTCTTCCCCTGTTTCTCTGTACATTACGCGGAATACAGAATTAATTAAACTGCTCTTACCATGATGCTGCAGTCCTATCACCATCACCTTCGCGGGATTCGATCCGCCGACCTCCTGCGCCTTCCTTTTGACGTCCGCGATCTCTCTTTGTATTCTCAGAGATTTCCAGCATTGTTTCAGTCGGAGGAAGGCGTAGGCGACTGTGCCAATGATCAGCAAGGGCTTGAAGGAGAAATTTCCTAAATTTTGTATCTGCAGGCCGCAGGTATTTTTGGCCATCTCAATGTGACCGAACGCTGAACCGCATGTTTGGTGTTTTGTGAGTTGCAGTCGTTTGGGTTTCTCCCTGGTGGAGATGGAGCGATCCACTGAATTGAATTGCATTGGATTTGATTAGCGGAATGGCAATATGAAACGCCAACTCTATCATTCTTTATAAAGAATTTGAATTCATGAATTTTTCTTGGACCTTCAAATATGCTCATGATTTTGATGCAGAGAAAGCGAAGCCCGAGGGCCATTCAGGGCTCAACCTCTTTCCCTCGTGTCACTGTTGGCAGTTGGGCGGTAAAGTGAAAAGCCGAAAGCGATAATCGATGCATATATAAACGCATGGAGAGCAAAGAATCTAGTTTTCATGTTACTTAATTTTTATTACAAAGAATTCTCGTTACTCGTTTTATAACGTAACATAAATTAGGTCAGTTTTCTATAATCCGATTTTTGAAATTTTTTCAGTGGGTTTTTTCTATCAAAATCCAGCCTCAATTTATTGGAATCCCAAATTTGATAGTTAGTTTCTGCACAATCAAAGCCTTCCACTGTTTTTTCAGGGTTTTGAATCCAAATATGCAGTTAAAAAACCATTTTAACTACAACAAATCAAGATTTAACCTCACTTTCTTCCGCCAGATTCCGTCACCGAAATCTCCAAAAAGTCGCATTATAGATAACTCTTAAATTATGCACTAGCAACGACCATCTATTATGGAGATTCACTTTAAAATGCGAGTTGTCAGAATATGGTTTTGTTATTTATGGTTTCCCTAAAAATTAGGTTTTGTGAGTATGAGTATGGAGCATGAGAGATTGTATTTGACAACTGGACAACTCATATCTATAGTGTATTTGTCAAATAAATTTCTCATGTTTATGGTTAGTCTAAAATTAGTTTGAGGTTTTATATGCAATGCTCATGTTCATAAAATTTTAAAGTGAATCTATATACTCTTCAAATGTGAGTTGTTAGTTTACAATATCATTATTTATGGTTTTATGAGTACGAACATTACATATAAAATTTTAAAGTATTTTTGGTAGAACCATGAGCATAAAGGATTGTACCTAACAATTCATATTTAAAATTAATAAAATTAATTTATATAATGGATAGGTGTTGCCATGAAAGACCTATACTTTTAGCAGAACCATGAGCATGAAGGATTGTACCTCACAACTCATATTTAAAGTAAATTTATATAATGGATAGGCATTGTCATGAAAGAGCCACAATCTGGACTAAAATGCCAACTCGTATCACCCACACATGGTGTAAATTCAATGGCATTACAAACATGGTGTAAATTCAATTGCATTACAAACCTTTATGATAAATCAATGTTGTAAATTATTTTTGAATGTTATTTATTTATTGATACATAATGTCATAAAAAGGAAAAAAAACTATGTGATTTCATAAATAATGTTATAAAAAGGGAAAACTATGTTACCTCAAATTAGTTGTTGGTGGTTTGTAATAGGAAAAATTTTCACTCTTGCTAAATATTTTTAAGCTCTTGGATCGTTAATCTCTTTTTATTTTTAATGCTAAGAAGTCAAAATCTTAATCAAACATATTCCAAAACCAAACATTTTAAACATCTATACACCATGTATATTGAAGCCAACACTTTAAACTTCTGTTACAACATATATACTCAGGCTAACATTTTAAACAACTATGTGCTATATGTTCTGGATTTTCTTTGGGATTTTGAATGAATTAAAAAATGTGATACTTTTCCTCATATATTTTACTTTCCATTTATGAAAACTTTGCCTTCCCATCACAATTATTCTATTTAAATTATTTGAAGTGTGCCTTGACAACCTTCTATGACATCTAGGGCATGATTTAGTGTTTACAATCATCAGAAACACACTGGGTCGCTTCCTATCCATAGATCTTAAGTGAGGCCAAAGTGGAGCTTTTTATTTTGGTAGGATCTGTGTAGAACTCGACATAAGTAAAGGTTTGACTCACAAAATCAACCTAAAAGTAGGTGATTTCCGCTAGATCCAGCTCCTAAACTATGAGAACATGAATTTTTATTACGCCTCTGCCATCAAACAGGACACCTACAGAACTCTTGCACTCAAAAGTCAGTAAAGTGGAAGGCTAACCTAAGCCTTGGAACCCATGCAGCTCGCCCCCTATGGAGGAACAAGACTCCTCATTTTCAAATCCGGAGGACAATGAATCAAATGATGAAATGCTCGCTTCGGATGAGCATTGCCAAGAGATTAGGGAGAATAAAGGTTTAGCACTTTGCATAGAAATAGAAAGAACTACTAATTCATTGGGAGCGGTAAAGTGAGTCCACAAATCAGTTTCCTCATAATCGAAAAAGGATGAAATAGCAGCCTATCAAGCAATTCTTTAGCAAACCATGGCTACTCCACCGAATAGGAGGGTTGAAGTAATAAAAAGAAAAGGAAAAAAAGTAAATCTGAAAACTAGTCCAAAGTTGGGTGATACTTTTGTTTCTTTTACTATGTTTACCTTGATGTCTCCTTAAAGTTTCGTTTTGATCTCTATGCGAAAACCAACCTTCAAGTGGGTATTATAAAATCCATATAAACTCTTTTTTATTAATGAAATTCTATGCAGATATTTTAAAAAAAAAATGTCTTATCAACCTTCTCAAAATTTTTAATGTATCTTATCAACCTTCTCAATTATTTTAATGAGATTAGTATGAATTTAGTATTTAATGTTTGTGGTATTCATTTTGTTGGAGATTTTGTTAATTAGTTAAAGCTCTGAATTATAATTCTTTTAATGAGTTTAGTATGAATTTAGTATTTAATGTTAGTGGTATTCATTTTGTTAGAGATTTTGTTAATTAGTTAAAGCTTTGGATTATAAGTTAACATAGGGTGATTAGTTATAAAATGAGAACAATTATATCAAATTATTAAATAAAAAATAAAAAACCTATGATGTAAATTTATAATAATCTAAATTCTTAAAATGTAAATTATAAAAATATAATATTTATATATATTCGTTCAATGGAATTTTATAAAAATATGTAATATCATTTAGTGAAAATGATTCTAAGGCAAGCATGGATGAATACTTTTTTTTGGCGTCTTTTTCCTTCTTGAAAGCTCTCTCTAACTATGGTGAATGAAGAAATCTTGGTTTCTTGAGGAAGGACCACAAGTGAGAATGAGGGCAATGGATGGTAGAGATGACAGAGTAAGATGATTGATCTCCAAACTCATTTCTCCCATATAGCTTTGCAATTCTTCTATTTTTTCAAATACAACTTCATAATTTTATATAGGAAAATTCTTACCTCAATGGAGAACTACTTTCAATGTAGATGTTCCTCATTCATAATGGGATGCCTAGTGCTTGATAAAGATCATTCGGAGTTGAAGGTACTCAAAATTGATGAGTTGAGCGTTGTTTGGCATGGAATCCCCCCTGCAACATGTTTTGGGGCTCAAAACCCAAGTTTTGAATAATATTATTGTAAAAACTCCGCGAATTGCGGGTGCAGAGCACGAATTGTATGTTAGAGTCATAGGGCTATCTACCCTAAGTTTTGAATGTGGTGTCGACATACCCATGGTCTGCAGACCATGGGATTGTATAAATAGAGCAAGGCTCTAAGTTGTAAAGCAGTTAAGGAAGTGAAGTCAAGTAGAATTAAAAAACGAATGGAGTAAAAAGCATAGTGAGCATAGAGCAAGAGTCTAGTGTCTTGGGTCGTAGTAGTAGGAAGAAGCTCTGCAGCTGAGTGCACACAGGCCTAGTAGAGTCCGCAATTGAGTGCGCAGAGCAGAGTCGAGTCTGTAACCAAGAAAAAAGAATAATAAAGAGAAGTTTATCTAAATTCTGTTTATCAGTTGTTATGTTATTATATGTTTGATATCAATTTCACTTATACTATTTATTTACTGTGTGTTGTTGTATGAAGGGTGAATATTGGTAAATATAAACAAAATCATACAGATAAGCTAAGTTAATCAACTAATATCGGTTTACTAGTAAGGATTTGAGTAATAACACGATTCGGCCCCCGAGTAGGGTTGCGCGAAGGCAACATCATCCGCTACGAAGCACTGATAAATGCGTGTAGCGACGTGCATGCAAGGTTGAACCGCAGACCATTAGAAAACATCAGACATCTCCAGGGTGCAGAAACCTAGTTCTAGCACCCTCCCATAGTACGTCGGGTGAGACCTTAATGCGCTCCGCGGGCTGTTGTCGAAAGGGATAGTAGTACCGGGATTTGTTTGGCTAAATCATCTTCGAACCTAGGTCAGGCCCCTACAAGCCAACAAATGGTTCCGTTACCAAGATCGGGATCTGCATAAGGGATGTCTAATGTTGTGTCACTAGAATCGGATGAAGAAGGAAATTAAAGGGTGGTTGGACAGAAAGATTCATGAGTTTGCAGCGTAGGAAAACAAGAATCCGCGAGTATCAAAGGAACAATGACTAGAGCGCTACTTATATACGGAAATCCACAAAATTTTCTTTGCATCCTTTCCCTCTGAGTTCCATGAGTGGATCACGAAGCTAGCAGACAGTCATGGAATGTGTAGGCTCGACAAACCGATTGTGTGGACTCTAGAATTAGTGCACAGACTAGAAGCATCGAAAGATAATATCGCGCGTGCTGTGGACCATTAGCTCGATCGAATTATAGGGGGGTTTATCACTCAATTCATGGTAGATACAACCGTCATCTGCAATGAGGCAGAACGACGCTTCCTAAAGGTACCGTGAGGTAAGTACATTAAATTGTTGAACACTTGGATTAAAATGTTGTGGTGTGAAAAGCGGGTTATGCGAATAAATTAATGTTTGGGACTATGCAAAGTGGGAGGATCTATAGAAATGAAGGTAACGCAGAAATAGAAAACAGTCCCTTGATTTCACTGTGGCTAGAAAGTGAAGAAGAGCTAGCCAAAGTTTCTACGAGAAGCACGATCAGTCTAATAAGGCAGCGAATTCCGCACATACCACCCCCACCTACACCACCACCAGTCTCACCACCGTCACCTCCATCTCCACCCACACCACCTCCGCCACCACCGCAATTCAATATGGTGAGCGCGATCAAATTGTTGGTATTCAGAGGAGTAGGGAACGAAGACCCGGACCAATTTTGGTTCATGGTAAGGGCCGTATGGGAAGCACAAGGAATTGTGGATGATAATATAAAAAAGGAAATGTTGGTAAGCACGTTGCAGGATCACGCACTAACGTGGTACATTAAGCACTCTAATGAACACCCAAACATGAAGATCGCAAATATCCAGGATGCATTGAACAAAGAATTTAATAGGCCAAAGTCGGAGACATAATCGATTATCGGGTTTAAGGAAATCGTGATGCTTCCAAGCAAGACCCCATGGGATAGGATCAGAGACTGAAGAGTATGATCCGCGAAGCCAACATGACCTTGATGGATAGACAACACTGTGCATGGTTTGTCACATCACTAACGCCACATTTGAGGATGGTGGTGTCACAACGAAAGCTATCTACCGAGGCCGAAGCTTTGGAGATTGCAATGGGACTGCACAAGACTCCAATACAAGATCCTAGCCTGGGAGTTCAACAAATCCACGCGCAACTGCAAAATTTGTGTCTGGAAATGAAAAGTTTGAAACAAAATAGGACAACTCGCTCGGAAGCGGGCGAGGAGGTATGGTGCGTAAAATGCAAAGGCCAGGGGCATGACAAGGACCATTGTCTATTTTTCATGAATTAATTGGAGGGAGGAGGGTCGATGCTCTTAATACTAGAGGCACAAGCAGGATCGAGCACGACACCCACATTATGGTGCACGATTTGTCAGATAGGAGGAAAACACACTACAAATAACTATCACCTATTACATAAGTATACGCAGACGTCCCAACAATTTTTCTATAATTCTAGTAGATCGGTAGGCCATGATAAGCGCACCTGCAAGAGTTACGAGCCGATGATAGATTAGACCCTTTCCTATAGAGTGCAGACCGAAACACAAGCCCTCAATCCAAATTCAGGGATGACGTGAGCTAGATTTCAGGGGCGTGGATGAGGTTGGGGAGGAATGGGACCAGGAAGGGGTCGAAGACAACTGATTTGTTACAATTGCAAAGGGCCAGGACATTATGCCCGTGATTGTACAAATTCAACAAGAGAATCATGTTTATATTGTACTCAGTTTGATCATGAGATGGAGAACTTCCCTACACTGATAGCGAGGCTATGGGATAAAGGGACACTCCATCCTCCCTCGACTCAGAATTTGCAAATGATGAGGTTTGAGCTGTGCGAAGAGGACCTGAATGTAAACATAGTGCTCCGAAGAGGTATCACGACAGAAGATGACAAAGGTAAGAAACCTGAAGAAAGTGTGTGGGTTCGCAAGGCTCCTACAAAGGAACCTGAATTTGATTTGCATCACACAAAGGAGACATTCATGGAAGCTAAGAAGAGCTTCACAGAGGCCTCCACTTCAGGTAGAAAGGATTAACTAGAGCCGGAGATGGATCCTTCAATGCTCACTACCTTTCTAGGGACATGTATGAAACTGATGCGTGACAGTAAAGTTGTGAAAGTGCTATAGGAACTTATCACTAGGTGCATGCGCTAGGTTAGGAGAACCCTGCGTAGTCCAAAAACTTGGAAAGCATGCATTGCGAACAGGAAGGGAAATGAGATTGACTACACAAATCGGGGAATATGAAATGGATCAAGTAATTCTAGACCTAGGATTGGACGCGAATGTGCTGCCAAAGAAAACATGGGAGCGTATGGGTAGGCCCACATTGCAATGGTCGCCTATTCAATTACGAATGGCAAACCAGCAAAAGATCCTACCGATGGGAAGACTGCAGGGAATCATGGTAGACATCGAAGGTGCGAGCGCGCATGAAGATTTCAAGGTGATAGAGATTGTAGATGACATCAATCCCTATCCCATGCTACTAGGAATGGATTGGGCCACTGATATGAATGGAGTAATAAATCTAGAGAAGCACAAAATGATTTTTGAAGAAAAGTCACTACGCGTAATGGTACCGTTGGACCATGTGGAAGGAGCACACTACACGGAGCCAGTGTCCAACGATGAGAGCATCGATGAGTTAGACTATATTTACAAGATAACTGCTCAGGAATAGGGTTGGGTAAATCCTACAGTGGATGGCAGAATTTCGTGGCAGCGCGAAAGCTCCTACACATCAGATTTGGATGAGGAAACAGAATGATGGCAGAACTGGTTACATGAGGTAACCACACTCAATTGCAACATGATGGTAATATCGCTGTGCTATGTAATAACTAAGGCAAGAAATATTCCTACATATGACGGGTTAAGAGCGGTGGATGAATTCTTGAACAAATTTGAAAGCGCGGTACCAAAACAACAACGGTTCGATGCTCTTAAATGGGAACTGCGTGCAACGCCCACAAGATGGTGGGGAACACATAAAAGAAGCTTTGAGGACTGGTGTGGATGTAGAAGGATGATGTGCCTACGATTTGGGAAACGATGATCCATGTACACACCTCGCGAAATGGATCAAGGTCTACGGGGAAGAGCCATTACCTGAATGGGTGCATTTGTTATGTCATACTCTGGATGTTATACCCATGAATTGGTATACTGAAACAGAGCTATGCCATGGCACAAGCAAATTGGATATCTTGCATGAAGGATTCCTACTAACTTTCACATTTGAAGATCATTGGTCGGATACTGTTGATGATGTGTTATAAGCAGTAAAAGTAGCTATCTTCAAAATACCCCAAGAACTAATGGAAGTGCTTCAGCTAGAATGGGTGACATAGCTAAGCTGCACACTGGAGTGTTATAATGTAAATGTTGAGGAGGATCATGAAGACCCACGAAATATTAATATTCCAGAAATGGAAGGCTATCGTGAAGTTTGAGGGCCATCGATTGAGGATCCCAACATCACCGTGCCGCTGAAAACAAAGCAGGTAAACATCAGAACAGAGGCAAAGCCAAATTACGCAACACTTGGAGACTACTGGGATGATGCCACGGTGGACAAGGTCGTTGAGTTACTCCGCAAATAATAAGACTTGTTCTTGACCAAAATAATGGACTTAAAAGGGATCATTGGAAACTTAGGGATAATGAAGATCACCCTGAAACCCGACGCGAAGCCGGTTAAGAAACAACCTTACTGCTTGAATCCAAAATATAAGGAAAAGTTCCACGACGAATTAGACAAAATTCTCACAACCAGAATTATTGAGCTAGTGGAAGAATCCGATTGGGTGAGTCCTATGGTGGTGCAAGAGAAAAAGCAGAAGGACTAAATAAGAATATGCGTGGATTTCAAGAAACTTAACGACGCTTGTGTTCACGATCCATTCCCGGCACCATTTACAGATGAAGTATTGGAAAATGTTGGCGGCGAGGAAGCATACTCGTTCACGGATGGGTTCTCAGGGTACCATCAGATCATGATCGCACCGCAAGGCAGGAGCAAAACGACCTTGGCAACGGAATGGGGTTGCTTTCAATACACAATAATGTTGTTTATTAAAGAACTCGCTAGCCATTTTTTCGCGAATTGTTGTTGCTGCGTTCAAAGAATGTATCCACAAGTTCTTGGAGGTCTATGTTTACCTTGATGTCTCCTTATAGTCTCGTTTTGATCTCTATGTGAAAACCATCCTTCAAGTGGATATTATAAAATCCATATAAACTCTTTTTTATTAATGAAATTCTATGAACATATTTACAAAACAAAAAAAGTGTCTTATCAACCTTCTCAATTCTTTTAATGAGTTTAGTATGAATTTAGTATTTAATGTTAGTGGTGATCATTTTGTTGGAGATTTTGTTAATTAGTTAAAGCTTTGGATTATAAGTTAACATATGGTGATTAGTTATAAAACAAGAACAATTATATCAAATTATTAAACAAAAAAAAAACTATGATGTAAATATATAATAATTATAAATTATAAAAGTGTAAAATATTAAAAATAATAATATATATATTATATATATATATATATATATATATATATATTATTATATATAGTGATATATTATATTAGTCAACTGGAATTTTATAAAAATATGTAATATCATTTAGTGAAAATGATTCTAAGGCAAGCATGGTTCAATACTTTTTTTTTTGGCGTCTTTTTCTTTCTTGAAAGCTCTCTCTAACTATGGTGAAAGAAGAAATATTGGTTTCTTGAGGAAGGACCACAAGTGAGAATGAGGACAATGGATGGTAGAGATGAGAGAGTAAGATAATTGATCTCCAAACTCACTTCTCCCATATAACTTTACAATTCTTCTATTTTTTCAAATACAACTTCATAATTTTATATAGGAAAATTCTTACCTCAATGGAGAACTACTTTCAATGTAGATGTTCCTCATTCATAATGGGATGCCTAGTGCATGATAAAGATCATTCAGAGTTGAAGGTACTCAACATTGATGAGTTGAGAGCTGTTGGGCATGGAATTCCCCCCTGCAGCATGTTTTGGAGCTCAAAGCCCAAGTTTTGAATAATATTATTGTAAAAAATCCGTGAATTGCAGGCACAGAGTGCGAATTGTATGTTAGAGTCATAGGATTGTCCACCCTAAGTTTTGAATGTAGTGTCGGCCTACCCATGGTTCGCGGACCATGGGATTGTATAAATAGAGCGAGGATCTAAGTTGTAAATCAGTTAAGGAAGTGAAGTCAAGTAGAATTAAAAAACGGATGGAATAAAAAGGACAGTGAGCATAGAGAAAGAGTCTAGTGTCTTGGGTCGTAGTAATAGGAAGAGGCTTTGCAGATGAGTGTGCAGAGGCCTAGTAGAGTCCGTAGCTAAGTGCGCAAACCCCTGCAGCGGAGCGCGCAAGGTGGAGTCGAGTCTGTAACCAAGAAAGAAGAATAATAAAGAGAAGTTTATTTGAATTATGTGTATCTGTTCTTATGTTATTACATGTTTGATAACAATTGCACTTATACTGTTTATTTACTATGCCTATTGTATGAAGGGTGAATATTGGTAAATATAAAAAAAAGCATACAGATAAGCTAAGTTAATCAACTAATATCGGGTTACTAGTAAGGATTTGGGTATTAACACTATTCATCTCCCAACTAGTGCTGCATGAAGGCAGCATCACCAGCTGCGTAGTACTGATAAGTTTGCGTAGCGACATGCACGCAAGGTCGAACTGCGGACCACTAGAAAACATGAGACATCTCCGAGGTGCAGAGACTTAGTTCTAGCACCCTCCCATACTACGTCGGGTGAGACCTTAGTCCATGCTCTATGAATTTTTACCGAAAGGGCCAATAGTACTAGGATTTGTTTGGCTAAATCATCTCCGAACCTGGGTCAGGCCCATACAAGCCAACAAATGGTTCCGTTGCTGGGACTAGGATCTACATAAGGGATGTTTGATGTCGTGTCATTGGAATCCGATGAAGAAGGAAATTGAAGGGTGGTTGGACAGAGAGATTCACGAGTTTGCGGCGCAGGAAAACTGGAATCCACGAGTATCAAAGGAACAATGGTTAGAGTGCTACTTATATACGGAAATCCATGAAATTTTCTTTGCATCCTTTCCCTCTAAGTTGTATGAGTGGATCACGAAGCTAACAAACAGTCAGGGAAGGTGTAGGCTCGACAAACCGATTGTGTGGACTCCAGAATTAGTGCGCAGACTAGAAGCATCAGAAGATAAGATCAAACGTATTGTGGACCATTAGCTCGATCGAATTATAGGGGTGTTTATCATTGAGTTTTCAGTAGATACGACTGTTAGCTATAGTGAGGTGGAATGACGCTTCGTCAAGGTACCTTGAGGTAAGTACATTAAATCGTTGAACACTTGGATTAAAATGTTGTTGTGTGAAAAGCGGGTTATGCGAATAAATTAATATTTGGTACTACGCGAAGTGGGAGGATCTATAGAAACGAAGGTAATGCAGAAATAGAAAATAGTCCCTTGATTTCTCCGCGACGGGAAAGTGAAGAAGAGCTAGCGAAAGTTTCTCCAAGAAGTGCGATTAGTCTGATAAGGCAGCGAATTTCGCGCATACCACCCCCACCTATACCACCACCAGTCTCACCACCGTCACCTCCATCTCCACCCACACCACCTCCGCCACCACCACAGTTCAATATGGTGAGCGTGAAAAAATTGCTAGTATTCATAGGAGTAGGGAACGAAGAGCCGAACCAATTTTGGTGCATGGTAAGGGTCGTATGGGAAGCACAAGGAGTTGTGGATGATAATATAAAAAAGGCAACATTGGTAAGCGCGTTGCAGGATCACGGACTAACGTGCTACATTAAGCACTCTAATGACCACCCAAACGCGGGGATCATAGATATCCAAGTTGTGCTGAACAGAGAATTTAGCATGCCAATGTTGGAGATACAATCGATTATCTGGTTTGAGGAAATCATGATGCTTCCATGCAAGACCCCATGGGATCTGGATTAGAGACTGAAGAGTATGATCCACAAAGCCAACATGACCTTGACGGGTGGACAGCATCGCGCATGGTTTGTCGCATCACTAACACCGCATTTGGGGACAGCGTTGTCGTAACAGAAGCTATCCACCCAGGCCGAAGCTTTGGAGATTGCAATGAGACTGCACGAGACTCCAATACAAGATCCTAGCCTGGGAGTTCAACAAATCCATGCGCAACTGCAAAATTTGTGTCTGGAAATGCAAAGTTTGAAACAAGATAGGACAACTCGCCCGAAAGCGCACAAGGAGGTATGGTGCGTAAAATGCAAAGGCCAGAGGCATGACAAGGACCATTGTCCATTTTTCGTGAATTCATTGGTGGGAGGAGGGCTGATACCCTGAAGACCAGAGCCACAAAAAGGATCAAGCGCAGCGCCCACATTACAATTTATCAGATAGGAGAAAAACACACTACAGATAACTGTCACCTATTACAGAAGTATACGCAGACATCCCAACAATTGTTCTGTAATTTCTGCAGATCGGTAGGCCATGATGAGCGCACCTGCAGGAGTCACGAGCTAATGATGGATCGAACCACTGCCTACGGAGTGTAGACCAAAACGCGAGCCCTCGATCCAAATGCAGGGATGGCGTGCATTGGATTTCAGGGGCACAGATGAGATTGAGGAGGAATGGGACTAGGAAGGGGTCGCAGAAAGCTGATTTGTTACAATTGCAGAGGGCCAGGGCATTATGCCCACGATTGTACAAATCCGACAAGAGCATCATGTTTAATTATACTCAGTTTGATCATGAGACGAAGGACTTCCCTACGCTGATAGCTAGGCTGCATGATAAAGGGACACTCCAGCCTCCCCTGACTCAAAAGTTTCAAATGATTAGGTTTGAGCCGCGTGAAGAGGACCCAAATGTAACATAGTGCTCCGAAGTGGTATCACGATAGAATATGACAAAGGTAAGCAACCTGAAGAAAGTGCGTGGGTCCGCAAAGCTCCTACAAAGGAACTCGAATTTGATTTGTGGCGCGCAAAGGAGACATTCATGGAAGCTAAGAAGAGCTTCACGAAGGCCTCCACTTCAGGTAGTAAGGATAAACTAGAGCCGGAGATGGATCCTTCAATGCTCACTACCTTTCTGGAGACATGTCTGAAACTGTTGCATGACAACAAAGCTGTGAAAGGGTTGCAGGAACTTATCACTAGGTGCACTGGGTCAAGAGAACCCCACATAGTCCGAAAACTTGGAAAGCATGCATTGCGAATGTTATCACTCAAAATTTTCTCAAGGTTAAAGAAAGAAATTTCTGAGGTAACCAAAAACCAATATTTTAGCCTTAGGCTCTAGCCAGCCTAAGTCTAGAGAGGGCTCTCTCTTTATGATTTAACTTTGTTTTTTATGGGATTTTAGGCTAGTTCTTATTGCTCATGGGATTTTGATTTTGAAATTTAATTTGGGTGGTGGAATTCTGGGACCAAATGGATAGAGCTAGCTTCTTCAAGCCATTAGGCTATGGAGTTAAGAAAAGGATAGCTTAACTAGACCAGATCATTAAAGGGAGTGTTCACAGGGTAGGCTAGCAAAGCAAAAGGCAAATCTTCAGGTTCAATGGATGAGATAGTCTTAACCAGGGTGAAAGTGCAATGAAGAATCCTTAGACCGGGATCAAGATGAAGAGTAGGAAGTGATCATGAGCAAAGGGAAACTAAGAATCCTTTACTATAGACTGAGGGGGAAACTACGGAAGTAAGGGAGCATTTAAGAATTCCCTAACTAAGATAGTTTAGCATAAAACATTAAGAATGTAAACAATCAAGACAAAGTGCATTAAAGCAAGTTCTGAAATATCATTCCTAGTTTACTATTTAGATTTCATAGAAACAAATATGATTATTAATAAACATAAAGAAAAACAATAATACACATGAGAGAAAATACTTATTTGATTTCCGCTTTACACAAGAATCCTATGAAATGTCTTTACTTTATTCCTTGATCCGGCAAGCAAGTCCAGTCTTGATACAATAGCACTTTAACTTGATAGGAAAATGTCTACAGAAATGTCTTTGAAACCACACTCAATACTTTGAAAGGTGAAGTATTTATACAAAAAGTATTTACAAAATATCTTAAAACAATATGAGAATTAATCTAGGAAATCAAAATATCTTGAAGCATGAAGATAAAGACAGATGGAAAACTACATCTTGTTGTCCCTTTTATTACGGTTGTGCTGGCCGTTGCAGTTGGACTTGAGCCCTTTTAAGCTCGTTTATATGTGTACGCTGGAATCATTTGTGTCTTTAACCTTTGACTGATACTCTTTACCTGTTACTCTTTGACCCTGTTTACCTGTTTTCATCTGGCTACCATTTAGATTTATTGTGGTAACTTATAGTAAATCTATCACATTTTTCCACCATTCATCTTCAAGTAATTTTATCTTGAGCATCCTTCTATATATCTCGTCTACATCAGTGTATTGGGAAACATTTGGCTTGGTGACAAATAGATGCTTCACTTCATGCTCTAGGAAGAATTTTTTTTCGAAAGTATCATATAATACTTTCCCTGTTGGCAATGCTTTGACTCCTGAAGTGTTTGCCTATTCTCTGGACAATTTCTCTAGTATGTCAACATAGTCGGATTGGATCATAATTTTTTCATTAATTACCATGGGGTTGCGAAGGCCTTTATCCCTCAAAATTTTAAGCTTTGCCATGAATCTGTCAATACCAACCTGCATGTTATGGCATTTTTTCTCTATATTGAGCATGAGGTTTCTTTTAGTCAGAACCTTTTTGACTTGGATGATGGTTTCAGTTTTGTCCTCCACACCAAGTTCACTTAGTTCCTCCTTGTTCTTGTTGTTCAAGAATTGGATGAATTGATTAGCCTCTTCAGGCTTCTTCAGGCTGGTCTCCTAGGTCTTCCTTGATCTTTTGTACTGCTTCGGTGGCCACTTTCACCAATTTTGTTTGCTCGAATATTACTTGAATTGATGGCCAAACATCATTGACTAAGTCAATGATATTGACCCAAAGCATTTCCTTAGTTTGTCCTAGTGGATTTTGCAATGTTAGATCCTTCTATAGGATCTTAACCTTCTCACCCATCCTTAGAGCTTTCTGCGGTTCTTCTTTTTGCTATATTTGGGAAAATTTACAGTCAGAGTCTAGGATTTCTATTTTCTCCTTAAGCTGTTTTAGCTCTGTAGCTTGGATGGACATTTCCTCCATGGATTTCACTAACTCTGTTGATGTACCTATTTTTGTAGACTCAGTTGTGATTGGTAGTGATGTAGGAAGTGGAGCTATTGGTGCTAAAGAGGCTGTTAATGTTGAGGGAACTACAGTGGAAACTTTGGGAATAATAGTCTATGGAGTGGTGGCCAACTCACTCTGTTTACACTGAATCAATGTGTCCAACTCTTTCTTAGTTTCCTTCAGCTAATTATTTAGCTTAAGGACCAAGTCCATAATCTCTTCTTGTTCCTTCTGAGTTTCTAAGACTTCTACTATTTGTGGATGATGAAGATGTGGAATTTTGAGTTGTTTTTTCAAAGCAGCTATGTCATCATTTTTCTTCTTAATTAACCTTTCTGCAGCTTTCACATCTTTGGGATCATGTCCCAACTCTATGATTAAGTCCTCCAAGGACTTGATTCTGGTATCCTTGGCTTATGAGGAGGCCTTTTCTAGTTGAAACTGTGCTGATATATTATTCAACGAATTCTGTAACTGTGGGATGTAATGGCTTTGCTTATCAACGTGGAATATACCATCTCTCCTGTCTGTTTATGCAATTCAATCTGGTCAATAGGATGTATGTCCTTTGCCAACACTTCAAAATACATATTTTGGTAGTCAGCTGCTGATATGAGCTGCTGAGTGGTGGGCTTTAGAAAAGTCATCTGTATTTTTCCTTCTTTCACATCAAAGGCTGACATAAGCATTGTTTGGTTGGAGGGAGCCATTTTGAGGTACTGTGCATAGCTTTGGGCTTTTAACCTGTCATTCCTAGCCTTTATTCCCTTATACTTTTCTCTGATATTCTAGTCTTGGTCAGTTGGAATCCTTAATGAGGACTCTTCCACACTTTTCTATTTTTCCAACATCTGAGCATGTGATGTGGAAGGTTATTGTGTTCCTCCAGAGGGAGTAGCATGCATGTTCCCTTCTCTTTTTGTGCTTGTGGCTCCAGCTATTTATCCTGTGAATTCTTGCTCGAAGAAAGGATTTAACCTTTGCCTTTTGACCTATGTTTGCGAAATGGCTCTGCCTAAAGGAGTGGCCTCCTCCCTGTCTCTTTTGAGGTTATTCTCCTCATTTAGATGAGTCTGCACGGTAGGGGGAGTACTCATAATGTGCTCTGGAAATCTTGTTTGAGTTAGTTCTTCTCATAGATCTGGTTGTTTTGGCTCTTCTTGAACCTAGGGTCCTTCTTCTGCTTGTTGTTCACTGTGTGCCTATGATTACCTTTGGGCTTGGGATTCTCCTGGTACTTGTATGAAAGAATCTTCATCAAGTCTCCTCTGTAGATCAATTAATGCATTTTCAACAACAACTTCAGTGCTATCTCTGTCTACTAGAGTATTTTCCACCCATTCCAATTGATTTGCATATTTTCTATCTCAAGGATTCTCTAGTTGATATAAGGAGACTTGTTTTTATGTCTTCTATTGCAGATGAAATCAAAGGGGTCATATCTCCATATGAAGCTTTGTTTCAGTTTGAGCCTTCGAAGGATTTCTTTTGCTTCTCTTCCAGCTTCTCGACTATTGCACACAAAGGAGCCTAGTTGATCTTTGATTATGAGTTGAGCCTTCTTCGTGGCTTTAACAAAATATACCTCATCTGAACTAATTATCTACCTGTAGTACTCTAGAGAAAATAACCTCATTGGAAGGTATCTGGGTAACTTGTATGCTGCTAACTCACAGCCATAGATCCTAATTTCAGTGTGATTTTGGTACAAGTACCAATCTCCCTCTTTGTGCTTTTTTGAAAATTGTAGGATTATCTTGATATATGAACTGATCCTTGGAGGAGGAGTTCCTAACAACATGGTCACTACAGGATGAACAAAAAGATCTATGAAGTCTGTGTATGGATCTGGTGATTCATATTTGTGGATCAGAGGAGTCCATAAGACTACTGACTTAGGGTTGCCTTTAGTATCAAGCTTTTGAAGAGTAAATGGGAATTTATCAGCTTGATAATATAAGAAAAGGTGGTACAGAACTGAGGAGTACTTGAACACTCTTTCATTGCTCATTCTCAAGAATTGATCATGCATTTTATCTATTATGAATTTGGCATAATCATATGTGATGGTAGGGGGCTGTCCTGTGGTGAAAATGGACATGAAGGCTAGAATGATTTCATCAACATACTCACTTGTAGTATAGCCTAAGACACTAGATATCATTGACAAAATGTCTTGGCCAAGTTTATAAAATATGGTAGCTACATATGGAGGGGATTTTGTTGGGACATGCTTACCCTCCCTGATGACGGTCTAAAGCATTTCAACAAGTCTGGCAGGGGTAATATTGGGGAATTTGTCTAGCAAATCGCCAATGGAAATGGGGATCAGATTTTGTCTTGGTTGCAGCTGCAGCATTTCATTGATGGATTCAACAGTGATGGTAAAAAGTACAGTATGGTCAGGGGACATCACTACTCTTTGGTTGGGACTATAATTTGTATAGCAATAATGGACAATTTCGGGAAAGATATGTACTAAAGGGAATTGGTACTTGGGTAAATTAGACTCCCAAAGACCTAATTTGTCTGTATGGTTTAGGTATTGGTATCTGTACTGGCAGCCTAATTTCAATGGGGATTCATGGACAAAGGTTTCCTTAATTTGGAAGTCTTTGTCCACCAAAGGGAGATGGTCTAAATCTAGATGGGGAGTGGTAATTGGTCAGACATCCATTGCCACTGGAGCAACCATTCTTAGTTCTTGTGTATTTAAGAATGGGGAAAAGGGTCTTCAGTCAACTTGTGGCAATTTGGTTCAATTACAGAGCATTTGTGGGTTTGCAAGGCAGTTCTTTCACTTAATTACTTAATAATTCTAAGAAATTGGGTAATTGGTTTAGAACTAAGACGAGGTTTACAGTGAATTCGGATAAATACCTAGAATTCTTGGCTCTGATAGGTCAACTGGCGACTGTGCACGGTTTCATGAGGTCTATTTGAGCTGGAGGGTCGATTGGAAGTTCAGTGGCCTCTACAGGTTGGCAATTGGACGTAGGTTGGAAGTTGAATGTAGTCTTTCTCTTGCATGGAGGTTTGAGCATCTTTTTCACGATAAAACCAAAAAATAATGAGTTTTTTAGTTATATTTGCAAAGTCAATTGTTTGGCAGGCACATGGGAAAAAGGTACATTTGGCTTTTAGTGAGAGATGGGATGTTTTGTCATCTAGCGGGAGGCAGTAAGTGGGTTTGATCACACCGCTTTTGGGGCTAGAATGGTTTTGGGGAGAGGCCACCCGATGCCATTAATCAGGTGCCACGTGGCATCGACGCCCAAAAGAAAACTACCCATATCTAACGGGTAAAGGTCGGGCTTTGGAGGCCGTCCGATATGATTATCCATAGTTGGATTAACGGGGGGTCGATCGTACGGTGATCGGGTTGGGATTATAGCATGAATTTATTAGAGGGGCCCGACAAAGGTTTAAGAGCAACAGGTTAGATTAAACAATGGATTAAAGCGGGGCTTAGGGTGTCGACGATGTTTTCATTGGCGGAGGGTTTTGGTTATTAATTAATCGTTGATCGATTAATTAACCCATCAGTTGTGTTATTGTATTAATAAAGTTTATTTTTCAGACCTTTTGGGGGCGGGGTGTTAATATAAGGGATTTGTTATATAACTATACGGGAAGGGTTATTTCTTTATGGAATTAATACATATAAAGTTAAAAGTTAATATAAAAATAAAAAAGTGCTAAAGCTTAATGTATTCATTCATTTGATATTTGTCAACAACACATTATACTTAGGCTAAAGTATTTTTTTGGGTTTTTTGAGAAAAGGGGTCTTTTCATGGGGGATGACCACTTTTCCTAGGATAGCAAGGTTTTATCCTTAGAAAAAGGGGTTTATCAGGGGAAAATGATTTTTCCTTAGGAAAATGGTGTTTTTTCTTAGGAAAAGGAGTTTGTTTGGGACTATGAGTGAATTGAAGGGGGTGAATGTTCATGAGGGGACTTTTAGTACTTAAGACCTATAACTTAAGATTTTGGGTACTTAAGACTGTTTATTGGAAATTAGTTAAGTGAAAGGTGTAATGAGTAAGGGAAGATAATCAATTTGACTTTGTGAACTTGATACATGCCCAATTTTCATCCATACTTAGAACTTTGATGATGTAGGTGATTAATATGGTTTTATCTAACAATCATTACAATTCTACAACCTTTCTTCTACTTACCCACATAATCATCCTACCATTTTTTTCTTCTCTTTCTTAGGGTGCACTTAAGCTGGAAAACCCTTATCAAAACATTTTCTTTCATTTTAGAATAGTAATCTAACTAAGTCTAACCTTATTACAACCAAGGGCTCAGATTAAGCAGTTGAGCTCCTTTTATTCACTCTACCTAATCTAATTATCTGCCAAGATTACATTGTTTGGTCAGATTTTATTCTCTATCTATAAGCATGAAATTGAAAGCATGAAATAATCAAGTTTAAACATTTTGACTATCATGGATTGTGGCAAAGGTAACAAGCTGCACAAAATCATTTATTCTTCATCAAAGTAACTAGGAGTGGCATTTTGACTTGCACACTTTCATGGCCTTTTCTTTTCTTGGGGTTCATTTTTTCATAACTTTTGACCTTTTTTATTCTTTTTGTCCTTTGATTTTTCTTTTAGGACATACCCTATTTACATTTTTTAATTTTTTGAATATGGAAAACATTTGGAAAAAAGAAAAGGTATGTACATATTATAGGTTTAATCTCATCCATTCAAAAATTATGACTCCTATTGGTATAGGAACCTAACAGTGAACAGGAAGGGAAATGAGATTGACTACGAAAATCAGGGAATATGAAATGGATCAGGTAATTCTAGACCTAGGATCGGACGCCAATGTGCTGCCAAAGAAAACATGGGAGTGTATGGGTAGGCCCATGTTTTAATGGTCCCCTATTCAATTGCAAATGGTGAACCAACAGAAGATCCTACCGATGGGAAGACTACAGGGAATCACAATAGACATCGAAGGTGCGAGTGCGCTTGAATATTTTTAGGTGATAAAGATTGTAGATGACAACAATCCCTATCTTGCACTACTGGGAATAGATTGGGCCACTGATATGAATGGAGTCATAAATCTGAAGATGCGCAAAATGAATTTTGAAAAAAGTCACTGCATGTAGTGGTACCATTAGACCCTGCGGAAGGATCATGCTACACAGATCCAGTGCGCGACAACGAGCTAGACTGTATCTACAAGATAATCGCTCGAGAATAAGATTGGGTGAATCCTACAGTGGATGGTAGAATTTCGTGGGAGCGCGAAACCTCCTACACATCAGATTCAAATGAGGAAATAGAACGATGGCAGAACCGGTTACACGAGGTAACCACACTCAATTGCAACATGATGGTAAGATCACTGTGCTATGTAACAATTGAGGTAAGAAATCTGCCTATGTATGACGAGTTAATAGCGGTGGATGAATTCCTGAACAAATTTGAAAACGCGGTCTTAGAACAACAATGGTTCAATGCTCTGAAATGGGCACTACGCGCGATGCCCGCAAGATGTTGGGGAATGCATCAAAGAAGCTTTGAGGATTGGAGCGGATGCGGAAGGATGATGCACCTATGATTAGGGAAACTGTAGATGTGGCTAGAAGACTAGTATGATGGATGCGATGATCCACATACACACCTCGCGAAATGGACCAAGGTCTACGAGGAAGAGCCATAGCCTGAATGGGTGCATTTGTTATGTTATAGTCTGGATGCTATACCCATGAATTGGTATACTAAGATAGAGCTCTACCATGGCATGAGCAAATGGGATATCTTGTGTGAAGGATTCCTGCTAACCTTCACATTTGAAGATCGTTGGTCGGATACTGTTGATGATGCGCCACAAGCAGCAAAAGTAGTAAAAGAAATTATCTTCAAAATAACCTAGGAACCAATGGAAGTGCTTCACTCAGAATGGGTGACACAGCGGAGCTACGCGCTGCAATGTTATAATGTAAATGTTGAGGAGGGGGATGAAGACCCATAAAGTATTAATATTCCAGAAGCGAAATGTTGTCGTGAGGTTCGAGGACCATCGATTAAGGATCCCGACATCACTGCACCACTGAAAAAAAGTAGGTAAACATTGGAATGGAGGAAGAGCCAAAGTACACAACACTTGGAGACTACTGGGATGATGCCACGATGGATAAGGTCATTGAGTTACTCTGTGAATACCAAGACTTGTTCCCGACCAAAATAACGGACTTAAAAGGGATCATTGGGAACTTAGGGATGATGAAGATCACCCTAAAGCCCGACACGAAGCCGGTTAAGCAACAACCTTACCGCTTGAATCCAAAATATAAGGAAAAGGTTCGTGATGAATTAGACAAAATGCTCGCAGCCGGAATTATTGAGCCAGTTGATGAATCTGACTGGTTGATTCCTATGGTGGTGCAGGAGAAAAAGCAGAAGGGTGAAATAAGAATATGCGTGGACCTCAGGAAACTGAATGACGCTTGTTTACACGATCCATTCCCGACACCGTTTATAGAGGAAGTATTGGAAAATGTTGGTGGCCAGGAAGCATACTCGTTCACGGATGGGTTCTCAGGGTACCATCAAATCAAGATCGTTCCGAAAGACCGGAGCAAAATGACCTTCGCAATAGAATGGAGCTGCTTTTAATACACCGTAATGCCATTTGGATTAAAGAACGTGCCAGCCATTTTTTCATGCATCATTGTTGCTATGTTCAAAGAATATATCCACAAGTTCTTGGAGGTCTATCTGGATGATTGGACTGTCCTTGGATTAGTTAAGCACCATATAGCAAGCTTACGCTTGATGTTGGATACTTGTTGTCGCCACCACATTGCGTTGAACCTTAAGAAGTGCACATTCCTCATTCCCTTTGGAAACCTGCTAGGACATGTGGTCTGCAAACAAGGACTGATGGTGGAACGTGTGAAGATTGCTGTGATTCTAAATTTGGAAGCACCACAAAGTGTTAAACAACTACGCGCTACCTTGGGACACACTAGATACTACAGAAAGTTTATCAAAAGCTATGCCCAAATCACTGCACCGATGGAAAAGTTATTGAAAAAGGATGTTACATTTTGCTGGAGTGATGATTGTATGAAACGTTTGAATTTCCTAAAGGGGAAATTGGCCTCTGCTCTAGTCTTGGTCTTCCCAAAATGGGATGTGGAGTTTCATGTCTATGTTGATGCGTCGTGTATCGCGCTGGGAGCAATGCTCACACAGGAGGGCGGGGAAGGCTTGGATCACCCTATCGCGTTTGCAATCTGATAGTTGTCCAAAGCAGAGAAGAACTATTCAACCACTGAGCACAAGGGGTTGGCGATGGTGTATGTGCTCTAAAAATTATGACGCTATTTACTCGGAGGACATTTCAAGATGTATACTGACCATTCCGTGTTGAAATACCTGGTCAATAAGCTTGTGTTGGGGGGGCACATATGTAGGCGGCTCTTATTGTTCCAAGAATATGATTCTGAGGTCATAGTAAAGCCAGGACGCCTGAATGCAGGATTAGATCATTTATCGCGCATTGAGATAGATGAGGAACCCACTAATATGAAGGAAGGATTACCAAATGCACAACTCTTTGTGGTGCGTGTTGCGAATGGGCACTTTGAAGATATAATCCATTTTTTGACAATAGGAACTATGCCAAAGGAATACCCCGTCTAACAGAAGAAGGAATTGGTAGTACGCACAACGACTTTTTCTGTCACCACGAGGCACCTATATAAAGTGGGAAATTATGAGATATTGCAAAGATACGTACTTGAATTTGAACGAAGTTAGATCCTCGCGGAAGCACATGGTGGCACTGTAGGAGGACACTATGCAGGACGAGAAACCACACAAAATATTCTCTGCGTAGGGTTGTGGTGGCCAACTCTGCACCAGGATTCAAAAGTGCATTGTAAGGCATGTGATATATGTCAAAGGACTGGAAAACCATCGCGGAGGGACAAGATGCCATTAAATCCACAAATGACACTGCAGACATTTGAGAAATGGGAAATCGACTTTGTGGGACCAATCAAACCTCAGGGAAAGACAGGTGCATGCTACATCATCACTGCGACGGAGTACCTCACACGATGGGCGAAAGTGCAGACGATCAAAGGCTGCATGACTGCAACAACTGCGAATTTTTTGTTCGAAAATGTGTTGACCCGGTTTGGTTGTCTGAAAATCTTAATGATTGATCGCATAACACATTTCCTGAATAAAACCATCAATGTGCTCACCAAAGAGTTCCAGGTGTATCATCAGAAGAGTACACCATATCATCCACAAGCCAATGGGACTATAGAAGCTTTCAACAAAATACTAGAGACTGCACTGACCAAAGTGTGCAACGTGCAATAAAACGACTGGGATATGCACATACCTTCCGTGCTATGGGATTATAGGACCACGTGCAAGAGACTAATGGGACATACACCTTTACTATTAGTTTATGGCGTAGAAGCTATCATGCCAATGGAATATATCATACCTAGCTTGCAAATAGCAGCGCTCACTAGGATGACGCACCGCGAAGCTCTAGAAGGAAGACTCACATAATTAGACAAACTTGAGGAAGAATGATTTTTGGCTGGATTTCATCAGAAGGTACAAAAGCAACATGAAAAAGCTTGACACGACCGCCATATCAAATTTCGCACCTTCAAAGTAAACGACTTGGTGTTGTTGTATGACAGTAAGTTTGAAAAATTTCCAAGAAAATTCAGAATGCACTGGCTCGGACCATACGCGGTTAAGGAGGTCATAGACGGAGGTGTAGTCCAGCTAGTCAAGCTAAATGGATAACTCTTCCTAGGCAAAGTAAATGGCAGTCGCTTGAAACCCTACATGGGTGGGCTGACTATTTGATTAGTCAGTCGAAGCACAATCTTCATGAACCAAGAAGCTGGACAATGGTGCAGGGCTATAAACATATGCAAAAGATGCCTGTATACATGTGAAGAAACAATTCAGCCATGGAGGGCTAAGAAGAAAGAATGTGGCAGGTACAACATGCAGCAGCTCAGTGCACTGCAAACATCACGACCATTCGAGACCAATTGGAGGGACTCCGTACCAAGATCATCGCGCCGACCAAGTGACACGAGGGTGAGTCGCTATGTTTGTGTTGGGGACTTTTTGGGCATGGAATCCCCCCGCAACATCTTTTAGGGCTTAAAGCCCAAGTTTTGAATAATATTATTGTAAAAACTCCGCGAATTGCCGGCGTGGAGTGCGAATTGTATGTTAGAGTCATAGGGTTGTCCACCCAAAGTTTTGAATGTAGTGTCAACCTACCCATGGTCCGCGAACCATGGGATTGTATAAATAAAGCGAGGCTCTACGTTGTAAAGCAGTTAAAGAAGTGAAGTCAAGTAGAATTAAAAAACAGATGGAATAAAAAGGATAGCGAGCATAGAGCAAGAGTCTAGTGTCTTGGGTCATAGTAGTAGGAAGAGGCTCTACAACTAAGTGTGCAGAGGCCTAGTAGAGTCCGCAGCTGAGTACACAAACCCCTGCAGCTGAGTGCGCAGGGCGGAGTCGAGTTTGTAACCAAGAACGAAGAATAATAAGGAGAGGTTTATCTAAATTCAGTGTATCTGTTCTTACGTTATTACATGTTTGATATCAATTGCACTTATACTGTTTATTTACTGCATGTTGTTGTATGAAGGGTGAATATTGGTAAATATAAAAAAGCATAAATATAAGCTAAGTTAATAAACTAATATCGGGTTATAGTAAGGATTAGGGTAATAACACTATTCAGCCCCCGAGTAGGGCTACGCGAAGGTAGCATCATCGGTTGCAAGGTACTGATAAGTGCCCGTAGCGACGTGCGCGCAGGGTCGAACCGCGAACCACTAGAAAACATCATATGTCTCCAGGGTGCAGAAACCTGGTTCTAACACCCTCCCATACTACGTCGAGTGAGACCTCAGTCCATGCTCCACGGACTATTTCCGAAAGGGATAGTAGTACTGGGATTTGTTTGGCTAAATCATCTTTGAACCTGGGTCAGGCCCATACAAGCCAACAAGAGCTCTAATTCACCTTGTACATCACCTTGAAGCTAATTGAGTTAGGCCTATTTGTATTTAATGTGTTGAATGTGTCAAACTCACTCATCTTAATATATTGATGCGGGTATTGAAGGATATCCCTATAGAAATTAATGTCAAGAAATTTTCTACTACTAATGAATTCGAATTGAAAACAAAAGATACAAATTTCTTCTATTATTCCGCAGAAATGAAAACACACGATAGAAACACATTAGAGGAAATTTCAGCCTAAAAGTGGCCTCATAAGGAGAAATAATAAATAAATATAAATATTAATAAAATAAGAGTTATAAATTTTGGAGGGAAAAGAAGAAAACTACTTTTTTTAATTGCATTTTGTGCTCATCTCCTTATAGGTTTATTCAAATTTCAAGTGTAGAGACTTGTTAGATGTGGAACTAAATTCCACGTCCAATGAGTACCCCTTGTGCATACTCTTGAGAAGATCCACATTGATAAAAATTTAAGATACATCAAAAAAATATGTGCTTCAACGTACTTTTTTAATGTATCATCAATTTTCATCAATGTGGATCTTCTCAGGAGTATGCACAATGGGTACTCATTGGATGTGGAATTTAATTCTGCATCCAATGAGTGTCTACATTTGAAATTTGAATAAACCAATAAGGAGAAAGCCAAAAATACAATTAAAAACAAATAGTCGTTTTTTACTTGGTTTTCTCTCCAAAATATTTACATGTACCTCTTTTTAAATCTAAAGGATTTTGATTAGTTTACATATTATGTATGTGAAAATTTCATGGGCACTTTCGAGCTGAAATTTCCTCTAATACATGCAATAACATGCAACCATCAAAATACAAGGAACACAATGATTTTACAGGGGAACCCAACTAGAAAAAAGCCATCCATTGCTTTGCATTAATTGATATGAGAATATGTCATCAGTTACAATGAATTCTTCACACATGAAGCACACCCTGCACTATAATTCTAATCTCCTGCTCACTGACCTGCTTTGTTCAACACTTACCCAAAATAGGCCTTTGCTTTCCTCCTATTTCCTTGTGCAATCCTTGAGGAAATTAACGCCTAAAAAATTGGAGAATTCCCTATTTCCTTGCATAAATCCTAAAGGAATTGGCCACCTGATCCAATGTAAGACTTGTACACTCAACTAGTATATAATTGGCAATTACGATGTTCCCTTTCCTCCACTCCAACTATGAAATTCAAATTCCATGCGTGACATGGACTAATTTTAGTAAATTGATCAGTTAACTAAGATATGAGTGAGTTAACAACAATCATTACTACTCAAATGATTGCTTACTGACTCTACTATTGTCTAGAGCTTAGATAACTGAATTTAACTAACAATAACTCTAGTAGATTGCTATATTTTAGAAATCAACCCATGCACAACTCTATTTCTAGCCTACAATCTTGAATTTATTGATTTAACTAGGAGATAAGGCCATGTCACTCCCGCTAACTACAATCCAAGTCATCCCGCTGATGTGGAAAATTGAATTTCTCCATTTGACTAAGGCACAAGTCAAATAAAACCTTTTCTTACTACAATTTTAACATTCCCTCTTAGTAAGAAAAGGGTCTTAAATCACCCCTATCCGGTTCCTGTGGAACTTGAATTTGCCTCTTGACAATGCCTTTGTAAAAATATTTGCATCATGCTCATCTATGGGAATGTACTGCAACATTATGATTCTCCTTTCCACACAATCTCTTAAGTGATGGTACTTGATATCAATGTCCTTGGACTTGTCATGAAATACTATATTTTCTAAGAGTTTGATACAACTTTTATTATCATAGTAAATCATAATAGGCTCCATCTCTTGACTTCAAAGACCAACAAGAATTTTCCTCATCCAAATGGACTCACATTCTGCTTGACTAGCAACCATATACTCAGCCTCTGATGAGCTGAGTTCTACAGATCTTTGTTTCCTACTATACCAGGTAATAGTGGTTGATCGAACACTGAAAATATCTCCCAAAGTGTTATTCCTGTTTGATGGACTCCCTTCCCAATTTGGATTAGTGAAGCCTTAGAGCTTCACACCATCAGTCCTCATATACCATAAACCAAAATCTATTATGCGTTTGAGGTACCTAAGCACATATTTTGTTTTTTTTTTTCTAGTGAAGCTTGATAAGATTCACCATAATTTGACTAATATTATTAACTACAAATCATATGTCGGTCCTTGTGTTCACTAGATACATCAAGGACCCCACCAACTGTTTGTAGATGATGGCATCTACTGCTTATCCTATAGAAGGATCCTCCTTCCTCTAGTTGGTAGCTAGAGGAGTGTCCATAGGCTTGCAATCTTGCATGTGGAATCTCTGAAGTATTTCATAGGTATACTTCCCCTAACCCACAAACAACTCTTCATCTCCCTGCCACATCTCCAAGCCAAGGAAGTAGTACATCAAACACATGTCCTTCATCTCAAAATGTCTTCGAAGGTACTCCTTGCAAGACTGGGTTGAATTCTCATCCCCTGTTAGTATCATGTCATTTACATACAGGACTAAGATAAGAAATTTTCCATCTACCACAGTGTAGTAGAGATTGGAATCTCACGTAATCTTAGGGAAGCATGGAAAATTTTAGGGGCGAATGTTCGCCCTTAGGCGAAATTAAGGGGTTTTAAATTTTTAGTGGGCGAATATTTTGTATCAGAGTACATTTTTACAAATAGGCCACCTTATTTTAAGGGAGAGGGTAAAAAAGGTAAATTTAGCCCTTGAAATTAGGATTTACAACCTTCCATTCGCCCTAATTTTCAAGAATAGGTTTTATTTAAGTGAATCCTATGGTCCAAATACCATATTTATAAAAGAGGT
>APFE030227722.1:62326-86114 GCA_000404065.3 Pinus taeda
AAATTATATATACATATTATATTATTGATAAAATCGCCTCCCATTTTTCCTATGTATCATGGGGATTAGCCCATTTATTATACATATAAATTTAGGGTGGTTCTTAAAATTTTCCCTGTAGTGAAGCTATGTCCACTGAGATAGGAGTCTATGCAAATGTACCATGAGCAGGGTGTTTTCTTAAGACCATAAAGGGCTCTCCTAAGTCTACATACATGTATCTCCCAGTCAAATGAATCAAACCTCTCAGGCTTCTCTATGTAAATCTCTTCCTCAACCACTCCGTTGAGGAAGGCAGTCTTCACATCCATTTGGTGGATCTTCCAACCCAATTACACAACTAATGCTAGAATGGTTCTGATGGAGGAGTATCTTTACCCTAGGGACAATGTCTCCTCATAATCCACTCCCTCTACCCGTGAGAAGCCTTTGTCCATAAATTTGACCTTGTACTTCTTAATACTATCATCAACTGCATGGTTCACTTTGTATATCCATCTGGAACCAACAATTGACTTGTTCTATAGTCTTGGTACCACCTCCCATACATTCTTCTTCATGATGGAGTCATACTCCTCCACCATGTCATCTACCCACACTGGTTGGGAAACTACCTCCTCAAATGAAGAAGGCTCGGAATCAATGAGTTACATCATGAGTACCATATAACCCATATATCTGTCTAGTGATCTCCTCTACATGCACAAGGATGTAGGAGCTCTCACATGCTCCTATGCATACTGCACCAACCTATCAGCCTCTTTGGTTCTCTTCCTCCCCTGTCTGGAAGATTCTACTTGAGTGGGTGCCTCCACTCTACCTGCTCTTTGCTCCTCCACATGTGGCTGCTCCACAACATCCAGTGTCTCTCACTAAGGCTCCTCCTCTAGTGGAATACTCATCTCTTGCTTTAGAGAGATTATCATAGCCTTCTCCCCATCAAATATGACATCTCTCCTCATTATTGTCATCTTGAGTGAGGGAAAATACACCTAATAGTTATGAGGTATCTTTGTGTATCCTATAAATATCTCCATCTCAGCTATAGGCTCCAACTTTTCCCACTATCCTTGAGGACATGAAAATAGATTGTAGCTCCAAAAATTTGAAAATGGGATACACCTTGCTTCCTCCTAGAGAAAGCCTCTTCGGGTGTGATCATGCCAAGATTTTATGAGGGCTCTGGATTTGCAAATAAACTATTGTATTACAAGCTTTTTCCCACAAGGATAATGACAATCCTTGATCATGCAACATTTCTCTTATGACTCCTTGAATTCTTTTATTTTTCCTCTCTAACACCCAATTATGTTGTGGGTTGTGGGGTGCAATTAGTTCCCTTATAATACCTCCCTTGAGACAAAATTATTTGAAGGCATTAGACACAAATTCTCCTCCCTTATCACTTCTTAGCGATTTAATTTTTTGTCTAGTCTCATTTTCAACTAATGCTTGGAATTCAAATAATTTTGTGAAAACTTCATCTTTCTTCTTCATAAAATAGATCCAACACTTGTGGGAAAAGCCATCTATGAAAATTACATGCTACCTATGATTTGCAACTGAGACTGTAGAAATTGATCCACATACATCTGAGTGGACTCCCTCCAAGATGGTTCCAACTTTGCTATCTTGGCCCTGGAAGGATAATTTCGCATATTTTCTAAGGGTGCATCCCTTGCAAACATCATGTTGTTCAAGGGTTCATTTGGGAAATCTTGTCGTGATCTACTATATTATTTTCAAATATCCATGGTGTAATTGATCCATGTGCTTATGCCAAAGTTCTCCGACATTTCGACTTTGAACATGTTGTGATTTTCTTCTTAATGCAGCACATGCATCCACCTATATCTTGTAGATATTTTTCACTCTAACACCAATTTGTTTTACTTGTCTAGTAGAAACATCCTTTATAAAATCTTTCCCTTTACTGAAGACCACATCATATCCTTTGTCCTCCAATACAACTACAAAAATCAAAATTTTCATTAGCCCAAGCACATACATTACATTTTTCAGGTGAAGATGGGAGCCTCACTCCCTATTAAAGGTGAGATTACTAATCCATTGGTAATATACCTCCCATCATCTCCATGTTCTATGTGTAATTATAGGTCCTTCTCCTCTTAGAGGTCATTAAAGAACTCCTTGCATCCTGTCATATGAAATGAGGTTACAGAGTCCAAATACCATACACTACCTCGTACAGTACTTTTCATGCACGCAATGAGGGTGACAGCAAGTTTCAATTTTGATTTGAGCGCATCACCCCTTACTCCTCTTGCAAGATTCTCCTATATTTCTTGTACAGACACTTGGTTGCATAGTGTCCATATTCATGACAGTGAGAAAATTTGATTTTGTTGAGGTCCTTCTTCTTGCCCTCATTCTGGATGGATTTTGCCTTGTCTTGAGCCTTCTTGCCCTTACCTACCAAGGAATTTTTTTACTCCTCATCTATGGATGTGACACCATTTCTAGTGCTTCTTCTAACCTCCTCTTACACTAAATCATCCCAAAGTCTCTCCCAATATGGTAGCTTGTCTCTTTCATTAACTGAATCCTAATAGTTTTGCGAGGATTTTGGAAGGCCAAGGAGTGCTAAGCTCACAAGTTCATATGATGGCACATTTTCTCCTAGTCGTCCAAGTTAATCTAGAACCTGAGTGAATATGGATACGTATTAAGGAATAGTTCCATTTTTCTCCATTCAAATGCTTTTGAGTTTATCTCTCAATGCCAATTTCCTTGCATCATTTCTACTCTGGAACAAATATATGAGAGTTTTCGACATTGCAAAAGGAGCCTCCTTTCTATGCAAGTGCAAAACCACATGATCTCTGAAACCCCCTAGAATAATCCTCCTAAAGTTTGTTGTGTCTTTCTTCCACTAAGAAAGTGCTTGTGCATATAATGTTGTTGGTCTTGGAATATTAGTTTGTGTGTATTACCATTCCCCATTGTCATCCAATATAACTTCCATAATGTATATTCAAGCACAAAAATTATAGGTGCCCTCCAATGCATACTGAAGCCTCAATCGATTAAAAGACATTTTTCCTACACTGAACAGAGTTTGCACCAAAAAAATCCTGCAAATCAAAATTTCTTTGACAAAAGATCTTGAACAAGGTTTCTATGTAGTCTTCCCTAGCTCTGATACCATGTAGAAATGTCAAGAAATTTTCTGCTGTGAATGAATTTGAACTGAAAACAAGAGACACAAATTTCTTCTACTATTCTGCGGAAAGGAAAACACATGATAGAAACACATGTAATAACATGGAACCATCAAAACACAAGGAACCCAATGATTTTACACATGAAACCAACTTGGAAGAACCCCTCCCATGCTTTACATTTATTTAGATGAGAATATGGATCAATTACAAAGACTGCTTCACACATGAAGCACACCCTGCACTGCAATTATGATCTCCCACTCACTGACCTACTATGACTAACACTTAGCCAAAATAGGCCTATTATTTCATCCTATTTCCTTGCACAATCCTTGAGGAAATTACCCTAAAAATAGGATAATTACCTATTTACTTTTGCAAATATTGAAGGAATTGACCACCTTCTCCAATGCAAAACTTGTACACTCAACTAATATACAATGGAAAATTACAATGTTCCTGTTCCTCCCCTCCAACTAGGAAATTCGAATTCCATGCATGATAGGGACTATTTTTAGTAAATTTATCAATTAACTGAGAGATCACTGAGTTAACAATAGTCATTACTACTCAACTGAATGCCTACTGACTCTAATAATGACTAGAGCTCAAATAACTGAGTTTAACTAACAATAACTCCACTAAATTGTTATATTTTAGCAATCAAACCATGTACAACTCTACATCTAGCCTACAAATTCGAATCGAATGATTTAAATAGGAGATAAGGCCATGTCACCCTAACTAACGACAATCCAAGTCATTTGTTGATGTGGAAAATCGAATTTCTCCATTTGACTAAGGTACAAGTCAAATAAAGCCATTTGCTGCTACAATTTTAACAATCCCAACGATTTTCTTGAGTTTTAGAATGACTATGTCATCGAGATGAATAAAAACCATATTTATAAGGTTTTCTTTACTCATCAAAGAAGTTGAAGTAGCCATGATGTAGGGTTATTATGTTGCATTATTTTCAACTAATGATGCATTTGTGTATTCTTCTTGCATGTTGCTTATGAGTGAAATTGGGATGATAATAATTTCCTATTATTATGTGAGGTTAGAAACACTTTTATAACACAAATATATCATTATTTCTTTCCCATGTGCTTTTTCATTCATTGCATTGGAGAGAGAGAGAGAGAGAGCATACCCAAAAAAGAAGTACTACCAATAGAAGTGATGAAGGCCACTTGCAAAACAATGAAACATATACAAAAGGTTATTTATTTGTACGAATAAGGAATACATTTCCATGCTCATGAAAGCTATCAAAATACATTGCAATAAAGTAAATGGGTGCGTAGGCTCAAACCAAAACACCATGATTGATCCATAATGGATCATTATGTAATTTCTCATTTATCTTGTTACCTTTTGGGTGGAAAAATTTTAGGAACCAACTTGTATAGACCATTTTAGTGGTAGGTCCTTGTTTGGAAATTTGAGGTTTGGAACATTCCTCGGCCATTTGTGGAATCAAATGCTATTTTTTGGAGTAAAAAATTGTGATCATAGCTCTAACATGTTAATGTTGTTCTACGAACTAAGATCTTTCCAACAATGCTAAAATGACCTCAATTGGAGCTGCGATGTGGAGGTTATACGTGTCATAAGTTGACTTACTAGTGGACCACTATCGTACTCATGGATACCATGTCAACCTTAATTGCTCACACATGTGGGTCTAACTACACGTGGAATTTCAAGAAGATTCTAGAAGTTCCAAAACCTTATCACTAATTAAGGGTTGAAAATGCGAAAACCCTAACCCTAGATGGCTATTAGGCTATATTAAACATTGAGCTTCTAGGAAAAAAAGGGGGTTCCATTCCTTGACATTATAGTTGTTCCATAGTGGGTAGAACATTTTGGAGTGGTAATTGAGAGCATAACAAAAGAAAAACAAGATTCTATAGTAGTCATTTAGGCCATAATGTCATATGAAACTCCATAGTGAGTGCCCCTTTGTATTTTCATATCATAAATGAGGAATAGAGAGCAAAGCATAGCCTCACCTTCTATATGTGTTTTCTCTTGTTTTGAGTTTCCTAATATACATCTTGCATTCATTTTTTTTGTATTATGTGATATTTTACTTAAAAATTTAATTTTTGAATTCATTTATTTCATAATTTCAAGCAATAATATAATAATAATTAATTTGGGATCTAAGGAAATAAATTGCATAATCTAATATTTTAAAATATTTCAAGATTTGTTGTGACAAATTTCTCAAGTGGAATATCCATGGTAGTTTAGAGATCAATGATTTGTTTGTATTAAGATAGCTTGAACATGGAATAAAGGGTGTTGTTAACTAGAGATCCTAGTATGCAAACCATACCACCTTGGGTGGAAAGAGCTCAAAAAAACGCTACTCATTGGAAGGCCCCTTAGAACTTATAATAAGACACCTACAAGGGGGGTCCTAATTGAGGGTTGGGTAACCAAACAATACTAGAGGTCTTATATTGAAATTGGGATACTAGATCCACCATGATGTATAATATCCCTTGATGTTATAATGAGTTGATATTAAACATAGGTAAGTGTACTAAATCAAAGAGTGAAGATGAATATCTCTATTTAGTCTAAGGTCAACCATTGATAATGGTCACTCGATGACAAAGTACATGAAACTATCTTAATGCACCTTGTAATGAAAATAGTTGATGTTGATGGGAGTGGGTGTTTTGAAGATTAAATTTAAGGGTCTTGTTGAATCATAAGGATTAAACAAGTAACCAATTGTAATGGAGTAGGAATTTAACAATAATATATGAGATCTAGTTGATGATTATGGGACTCAGTTATTTCCTTGGGAAGTGGAAAAATAAGGGTTGATGTGGGTAGTAGTAATAATTAGTTAGATATAACACAACCTACAAATGAGTTATAAAAAATATTGATTAGATTATTATGTAGAATGGGAAATTTTTAGTTCATGTGAATAATGGAAAATTTTATGGATGAATGTGGGTCATGACTAACGATGATAATATCATTGGATATTTTTGAGGGCATATCTATTGAATCATAGTGGGGGATATTAGGGTATAAGATACCCTATGGAAATATAGAATCACAAGAAAATATGTGTAATGGAGATGCTCTTGCTAACAGTGATAGGAGATACTCCCAAGTGAATCAATAATATTTGCACATTCAAATGATATGAATATTGATGTTTTCATTGTCTTTCCAATGACATGTAGCTTAAATTTTCATTTTCATTCAAGGAAGCTCATACCTAATAGGGTTATTACATTGGGAGCCCTCTTGATGGGAGTGAGTAGGTTGGAAGAATACCCATGCATTTTCATTTTGAATCATTTCAATTTTGAAAGAACTTCAAGTTTTCTTTTGCATCATGTTAGATAGCTAGCCATTTTCCATAATTAAATACTGATGCAGGGAAAATATGAATAGTGACTAGAACTTGTCACATAATCCAATTATGTAATGGAAACTATGAATTTGGGATTTGTTGTCTTTGAGTGTGACCGAAGTACAAGACCATTGATATATAATTTTTTTGTGAAATACATTTGAATGGAAGGAGAGCAAGATTGCCTTTCACATAAAAATAAAGGTATGGAAAATGAAAACATCAATCACTTGAAACAAAAAATTAAATTTAACCCTACTTGAAGATCTCAATATAAAATAAATGTGAAATGAGTCTATTTTCTTCTAATTAGCAACAATGTTTTGCAAGAACAACTTGTATTGAATGAAGGAAATGCAAGGATTAAGGACTTGGAAAGAATCCTTTTAGAAAAAGATGAAAAACAAATTGCTTTGTTGGAGAGAAACCACATATTGAGGACTTGGAAGGAACATTTTTAGAAAAATGTGAATAAATTTCTTTGTTCGAGAGAAACATTAGATAAACTCAATAGGATAGCTTTCCGGTCCTAGGTTCTTACTCTTTTGAAAGATAGGCATAATGGTTTGTAGTTTTCTTTTAAACATTTCCCATCATCAGACATTTTGTATTTATGTTGGATCCTCCTTCAGATTCAAAATGTTCACTTTCGTCTTTTAATACTAGAATTTTCGATGTCTCAATCAACCAACATTTCCCATTAATATAACATTATCCTTTTCATTCACAAACACGAGAAAACAAATTCAATATTATCACTTCTGCTATAATGACCTTGGAAGTAATTCTATGTCAACAAAACATCATATCGATGAGTTTGTTATATATCAACTTGAAAATATTCATGTTGTGACAGGCAAGTCAACATGCACAATGTGTATATGTTGGGAGTATTACTCCATATTCATTTTTGTTTTCTTTGTGGTTATTGTTTCTTACGAGGCCTCTTTTTTCGATTGGAGCAGATGTGTTTGCTTTACTAGTTTAAAGAGTGTTACTACTTATGTATGATAAATTTTCAATTTTCAAAAAATTAAACCCACTTTCTTTAACTACAATTGGTGCCTTCTTCGATCTCTGATTTTTGCACATTCTTCTTATAGGCACAATTTTGGTTGCATTCTTGGTCACACTTCATGGCCATTGAGTTGGAAGAAGCTCCTAGGGTTATTGGAAAAGATATTATTTCAGGATAATATTTCACTTCATTTTTTTTTTCATTTTCTTATAGTTCTTCATGTATTCCAATTGATTCAATCTAGATCATGGTTTTTCAAGGAAATGCCTCATTCTTGACCTACAACTGGTGCTTTCTTTGATAACTATTTTTTTTTTAACATTTATATTTTAAGCATAATTTTGGTGGCATTCTAGGTCAAACTACATAGCCACTGAGATGGTAGAAGCTCCTACAACCATAGTATTAGAAAAGATGTTATTCACGATAGTATTTCACTTCATTTTATTTTTCCTTTTCTTGTAGTTCTTCATATATTCTTATGGATCCAATTTGAAAACTAATTTTTCAAGAAAACATTAAATATCTATTGCTGAATTGGTGAGTTGTTTTTGGCTAAATGAAGAAAAAATACTTTGTTGTTGATTAGGAGAGGTCTTTTTGGTTGAATGAAGAAAATATACTTTATTTCTGAGATTGCGAGGGTGATTTTTCTATTTTTTTGGATTTTTTCTTAAGTTATTTCCTTAACACTGATAGGGAGTGTGTTATGAAATGGAAAATGTTGATGCCCCATACTAACCAACTTAAGATTTGCGACTTTGGTAGTGCCAAGGAGTTGTGAATTTTGCTTGAAAGGTATCACTAATCTTTATATCAAGTGAAAGGGGAGCCCAATATATCATATATATGTTCACATCATTACAAAGCTCTAAAACTTATTTTTGGAGCTACATAGTATATTACGACAATAGAAGTGGTTAATGGGTTGTGTCTTAGCAAAATTTCTCCTTGGAATGGTCATTAAACTCTTATACTTATGTGGCTATCATTCTTTGTTGGATATCTAGTCTTTAATAACTTTCTCAATGTTATTCAATGTCATCACTCAAGATCTTTTTTGACATGCCGAATTATCTATATCGAGGCTACGGAAAATAATAATAATATCAACATTTTCTATACACAAACATTTTATTTTGTTTTGGTGCATTCCTTTTGAATTGTTAAACCATAATGATGATTAGTTCATTTTAGTAAATCAAATCTATTTTTAAAAGGTATGTTATGCTGCACTTAGTCAACTTTCGTTATTGACATATTGTTGTGTTATTTGTTTATGGCGGTCCTTGTTTGTAAAGGTGTATAGTTTGTATCCCCTATAAAAATTAAAGAGGAGTGGTATTTTGAAATATAAAGATTAATACCTCTGTGGTAATGAGGCATGTTAAGAATATTATTAACCAGGTATTTCAGAGGCAATGCCAAATCTGTAAGAAGACTTAATACAAAGGAATGAAAAAATGAGATAGATATGTTGGTATGCCCAATTAAATGCCCGAAGCTTCTAAATCCCATCCACATATACTCCAAGTTGGACCGAATGATTATGAAGCACTAATTGCCTCCTATGAAACTTTCTTGGTAAGGTCTACCACTATATGTGCATGTTATCCTTGTTTACTATAAGGTGAAGCATGCACATATTGGTATTGCAAACATGTTTTCATGTTGTCTTATTAACATTTTTCTAGTAGTTCGTTGGTGTATACTTTGTTTTTTCTTATTTTTTGCTTTTTATTATTTTCAGGTTGTTTGGTCTCTCTGGTTTAGGTTTTGAAATCTATATTAATTGTTTAAATCTATATATTATTATTTTAATATATTTTTATTATATATTATTTAATATATATATATTATATATAATTTTCAAACATTTCCCTTCATTCTGAGGATGGCACCTGGTGTAAAGTGACTGTTGTAGACAAAGTGTGTCTCACTAGGAGGGGATATTAAGTTTGCCTGCAATATCTATTGAATCATAGAAGTAGTCAACCTAAGTGGTTGCACCTTAGACTTCTTGCTTGTAATTCATAGCGGTTAACCACTACATTGGGATTTAAGCATGGTTGACCATCATTAGATGCCCTCCAACTTACCACTAGACAACAACCAAACAAACAAGTATATATTAATATATTTTCAGGATTTTATTTATTTATTTATTTATTTGAGTTTTCAGTTCTAAGGCTTTTGCTATTAGGATTATGGTGGGGTGATTCTTCTAAATTACATTACATGAGATATTAATGAATAAGGTTCATGGTGAGATGATTCTTTGGGATATATCACATATGATATTTATGAATCATTGTTTTTTTTGTTTCATAAAAGAATGAAATATGTAGATTATGATTAACTTAATGTTGCAACAAATTATGTTTAATAATATTCAGATGAAGAGCTGAAATTTATGGTGTTTCTTCACACTCTTTCACTTTCAAATAAAATTATTCTTCAATAATATTATTGTGGGCATTTAACAATCAAAATATTATATCGTCAACAAATTTCTTAATTAGAAAAATGTTTTATCATCAACATGAAATTGATACTATAGCATCCAATGTAGGCATATTCTTTGGATTTTAAATTGAGTGCACATATGTGAACACATTCACAAGAGAACAATCATATTTGTCAAATATTAGAAGAATGTGGAAAATGATGTGCGCGTGAATAGAAGCTAAAAGCTCATAGAAAGTCTACACATGAGAAGCCAAGATGTTCTATATCATCTTTGAGTATTATTTTTTGTTTAGCCCTTTTTTTTCCTCATTTTCCTTCTTTTATTGATGATATAATTTATATCCAAATAAATAGTTGAATTTTGTATCAATTAGTGACAACAATATGGGACACTTAGTTTTTTAGTACTTGTAATGTTCTTGCTACTTCTAATCTCAGGTTGGAAAATTAAGAGCTCTCCCACCTTTTTGCTCTGCATTTTACTAGCGAAGAAAACCTATGACATTTATGGTGATTTTATATTTTCTTGGGGCAAGAAAATTTTAGTTATTAATTATTAATATGTTAGCTAAGTTATTATTACTTGGTAACATTTTTTTCTAGATCTTAGACTTTTGTGATCCATATTGATGATGAAGTTGTCTTTCTAATTAATCACATCATTGATATTTAGTGGAGGTTTGGAACCATCTATTTAGTGGATGTTTCCAACCACCTAATATGATTCATGGTAAGGACGACACTGATACAAATCATATTACCCATACATAAATAAATTAAATTTACTTTAATTAATCTATAAATTCTTAGACTAATAAAATAGGTGTTCTTCTAATCTATATTTAGGAGTTAGTTTTAATATAAATAAATAGTTTAATTATTATATATATTATATATTTATTTATTATTTATTTAAGTTGTAATTTCTCATATTTTAAAATAACTTTTACATTAAAAATCAGATTTATAAACACTAAAAAAACCCTTAGAGATTGGAATTCTACGCAATAAATGCTATTTTATATATTTATATTTATTTTTAATAAAATTAAACCCTTTCTATTAAATTAAATTAAAATGTATTGACATTTTAATTCAAATAAAAATATTAAAATATTATATTGAATTAATTTAATATTAAATTAGTTATATAATATAATAATTTTATATAATATTATATATATATTTACTACTATTATAAAATTATTACATTTTATTAGATTTCTTTTCTCCATTTGCATCAATTGTTGGATATTCATTTTATATAAAATATATTATTATTTATGATGAAGGTTACTATTCAATACTATTATATATATATTATTATTATTATAATATATAATATTTTATGATATATATTTTATTTATATTCTAAGATTTTTATGTATGCTTGAGTGGGCTAATGTTAAAGCCAGTGTTTCCTCCTAAAGGTCACGGTCAAAACCAGAGGGGGTAGAGTATGTATGCCTTCGTAGACTTAGCAGTCAAATCGGTGCGCGAAGGTGGGTCCCTTGTCCCACAAACAAGGGGGGTCTCATACACCAATTTGGTGCCTTGCTTAGCTATGACCTTAAAAATGGATATTATTATTATTATTATTTATAAAAACAATTTACACTATTCATAATATTATTTTTTACGAGTCAAAATATCTTTAACATAATTTTGTTTTCGTTCTGAACTTCAATATTTCTTCATCTTCATTATATTTTCATATGTTTTTTTTTCAATATTTCTTCATCATATTTATATTTTTATATGGTTTTTAGATATACGCATACACACATTTTCAATAAATTTAAAATTCTAAGATGGATAATAACTATTTAAATCTATTTTTTGAAATATATATATATATATATATATATATATACTTTTCATTTTTAAAAGGATCATAATCAATTATATAAAATCAAATTTCCATAAACTTTTTAGTGTTTAGTTTTAGATTTATATTATAAATTATAATATTATATTATAGATTAATATTAAAAATTAAAGTGATTAAAGTTATTCAATGACATTTACTTTGAGTATGTTACTATTTTAACTAATTTAATTATATTTTGTAAAAAGAGCTTCGGCGTAATCACATAAAAAATATTATTGTCGACGCGTTTCGAACCCACCAGTGTGGTTCATCGTCAGGACAAGTTGAAGAAACAGATCTGGCCTAAAAAGATATGATTATTATCTTTTTAGGTATTAATCCATTTGCACTGATAAAGTGTCCTTTTTCTGTGGTAGTATTTTATTATTTAATTCATCATGTTTATTATTTAATTCATTATGTTATTACTAGTATTTCTAAAGTAGGATGTATTCTTAAGTCTAGTCTTAGTTATATTTTATTTATTTTTTATATTCAGCTATAGGATAGCTTATATATATGTATATACAGATATAATATATGTTGAAATAAATTAAATTATTTCCTCTTGTTCTAGTCAAACTAACCCTTAAGATCAGTTTAAAAAAACAAACCATCAATAAATAAAGCATATATATTTAATTAATGACTCAATAACAATAATAATTTAATAGTAACTTTTAATAACCATTAATATAAATTTCTTTTCATTCCTAATTTCTCGTATCTCTAGAAATATAATAATATTATCGTAACATTATTAAGATTATATTTATCAATATATATAACTTGAATTATTCATTTTCAAAAATAATAATTTAATAATAATTTTTAAATAGCATTATTCATTTAAACAAATAAATTTCCTTTGATAACACTCGCTCTTACCTAATTTCTCTTATCCCTAGAAATAGAATATTATATTATTATCCTAATATTATAATAATAATATTAAATTTATTATCATAATTATGGCCTAGGTCCTAGAGTCAAATATAGCCGTTAGAGTCCTAGAGTCAAATATGGCTGTTTATAGCCATTAGAGTCTCTGCTCAGTCTATTTAAACTTGCTAGGCCAGATCTGTTTCTTCAACTTGTCCTGACGATGAACCACACTGGTGGGTTCGAAACGCGTCGACAATAATCTTTTTATGTGATTTACCCCGAAGCTCTTTTTACAAATATGATGGATCACAGAAGCCTCAATTCTATAATTTAATTATAATTTGAAATAGTGGTTATCATATTTTTATGTTGATTTATTACACTAGTAAAAGTTGGCATATTTTTAGTGTAAATATATAAAAATTATTTAATTAAATGTTATTATAAAAATTATGATTGTACTAGAAGGAGATTCTTAGAGGAGTGTAGGAGGAAGATTGGGTTTTCAAAAAACTTGTAGGAAGATTTTGATTCAAATGATGTCTCAAGGGGGAGGGAGCAGGCTCCGTCCTACAAGAATGTGGTAGCAAATAAAGGGAAAGGTTTCAAGGGAGAATTCAAATTTTTGACAAAAGGGTAAAAAGGTACGAGTCAAGGAGCAGGTGAGAGAGGTAAATAGGGCTTGAATGGTTAGAAAAAGGAGAAGACATAGGTACTAAAGTTGACCAATCGGATCAATAACAAAAGACAAAAGGGGCTAATGGGAATGGTCCATGCAAGCCCAAAACGAAAGTAATCCTAAGTTTGTTATTACAAACCTCGAAACTCAAGCTTTCAAAGACCATATGCATATATATGCAGCCATTTGTAAGTTGATGGGACTGTGGCCCACAAAGAAAGCTTTATGCCATTGGATAAAACATTATTGGAAGCCACACATTGAGATAGAATTGCACTTAAGGTCGAAAGGATTTTTCACAACAGTCTTTGCTAATTTGAAGGACAAAGACCGAGTGTTTGATTGGGGACCATATTTCTTTGCCTCTACTAGACTATACATGTGGCCTTGGAAAGAGAGTTTCACACCAAAGAAAGATACATTCACGAATGTTCCTATGTGGGTTAGGTTGTACTCTTAATCCCTTGGATTATTGGTTACTGTTGACTCTTAAGCTCATAGGAGATACGTTGGGGAAGTTTGTGAAGATTTCAGACGTGAATTTACAGGGCATATACACCTCATACGCAATGATCTGTGTGGAGATGGATGTATATGGAGAATTACTAAAAGAAATTTGGTTGGAATGTCATGATGAAGTCTAGTTGTAGCCCATCAACTATGACTAGATTCCTTTTAGGTGTAGCTGATGCCATGAGAATGGACCTTTGATGAGGGACTAACCTCTAAAAATATCTGAGGAACAATCTAAGGAATAGGAAGAAAAGACGTCGAGGGCATTGTAAAGCCAAATATGAGAGGATGTTCCAATAGGAGGCAATAGAAACAAAATCAAGGACGGAAAGCGACATTGAAGAATAATCTAGGGGTTCTCTCAAAGATGGCACCGGAGGAAAACCGAAATGAAGGAGAAAAGATAGGAAACCATGAGGGTAACAAAGAGGAAGGCATAGCGAAGGTACCAAAATACCTCAGCAAAAGAATGGAAATTTCAAACATGGTGAAAAAATTCGAAGAAAATTCTGAAATGGTTCCAAGTGAGGCAGGCACTGAGGATACAGATATTTTGAAAATAGAGTAAAGGGAATGAATTGACATGTAGAATATGGTAGAAAAATGGAGAAAGAAGGTTCTAGATTCAATTTCAATTAAACAGGTGGATCAGATTCAATACCTCTACCTAATGCAAGAGGATGAAAAACTTTGTGGGTCGAAGCGATCACATGGAGGAATTAGGGAGATGGGTATTAGGGTTTCTGAATCCGAGAGCACCTCAACGATGAAGCAAACAATTAAGAAATGGGTAAGGAAGTCAAACAACATGGCCATTTAGGCATAATGTTGATAAACTTAGGTAAGACGATAGCTCTAAGCTCGCCCCCAATCCCCTTAGTGAAATATGAAAATTATAGCCTGGAATACAAGAGGCATGAATAGCCTCAAGAAATAAAGATTGTTGAAGAAGAATATTAAAATGGAATACAAGAAATGAAGTGTACAACATAGAAGATTAAGGAAGTCGATAGGAAGTTAGGTAGAAGACAATTACTTAGATGTTGAATCAAAGTAATGTAGGAGGACTTGTCACCTAGTGGAATCCATAGGTAATGCACCTGTTGGCTACATAAGTCACTAAATTTTTCCTATATGTGGAGATGCATATAATATGTGTTCTCAGGACCATATATTTACAAATTCTTATGGACCATAGAGGATTGATGAAAAGCTAGGCTTCATTCATGCCTTGAAGGGCCTAAGGGGAAGAAAGCAAAATCTCCCTTAGATTATAGGGGGATATTTTAATATTCTCATCTCATTGGCAGAAAAGAAGGGTGACCCGAGATGAATAGATAAAGACTCTGAGACCTTTAAGAGTTTTGTTGAGGAGGAAAACTTGATAGATATGGAGACGGGCAATGGAATATTTACCTGGAGTAATAAATGAAGATGGGAGAATCAAGTAGCCTCTAGATTAGACAAACTACTAATTTCCTAGGATTTGTTGCTACAAGGGTTGCATATAAAGGAAAATATTCTCCCCTGTGGGGGATCTGATCATTGGTCAGTGGTGTTAACAATTACAATGTTAGGAACTCCTAAAAATAGACTATTCATATTCAAGGCATGTAGGATAAATCACCCCTCCTTTCTGGAGAACATAAAGAAATGGTGTAAGGATCCTCTCATAATTAGGGGCACCAAGATGTTTAAAATGTTGATGATACTGAGATATATTAGAACCAAAATAAGGCATTGGAATAAAACATGATTTGGTAACATCTTCCATGAAAAAGGGAATTGGAGATGAAGATGGAGGCATTGCAGAAATTGTTGATGGAAGAGGGGTATACATATACGATAAGGAAGGTGGAACTAGTGCTGTTGAAGAAATGGGAGGAAACATGCTTACAAGAGGAAATTATATGGAAAGAAAAATCAAGAATCTTGTGGCTCCAGGAAGGAGAAAAGAATACTAAATCATTTCACATGTCTGAAATTAAGTACAAAAACTTAAATAGAATTCTCACAATTAAGGATGTATCCATATAATATTATGAATCCCACCATGACATTGCAGAGGTGTTGCTGCATAACTTCGAGAAGATAATAGAGGAGCCCATGATTGATAGATCATAAGCCATCCAGAATATTGTTAGGCATATTACAAGACTGATAATAGAGGACCATAATAGGAATATAAATAAACCTATCTCCATGGAGGAAGTTTCTGACCCTGTCCAAGAGATGCCTAATGGTAAGGAACGTGGCCCATATGGATTTAAAATTCATTTTTGTAAACCCTCATGGGAAGTTCTCAAATGAGATGTTTTTGAAGTTATGACAAACTCCCTTAACTCAACCATCATACTTAAAGCTATGGACACAATGTTTATCACTCTAATGTGAAAGGAGGAAAATAATAGTACTCGAGAGAAGTTTTGGACGATATACCTATGCAATATTGTGTACAATATTATATCAAATGTTATAGCCAACCAAATTAAAATGGTTCTTCCTATCCTGATTTGAGAAGAACAACCTCGCTTTGTTGAAGGTAGGAAAATATTGGATAATGTTATCCATGCACATGAGATAGCCCATTCACTTAAAAGTATGGTTAAGGCAGGACTGGTAATACATCTAGATCTATCTAAGTCATACGATAAAGTTAGTTGGGAGTATATGGAAGCCGTTTTAAAGGCATTTGGTTTTGGTAATTGGTCAATCAATTGGACAACATCCCTAGAGACCTCTCCTAGTTATTTTATTTTAGTAAATGGAGCACTTGTTAAGCCATTTCTTCCTTCTCAAGGAATTTTTCAAGGGGAACTTGTGTCCCATTTTTTGTTTAGTATAATGATGGAAGGTCTGGGTAGAGCGATGAAGGCTACTACCATGGAAGGGGATTTTAGGGGCATACAACCGCCTGAATGGTTCCCAACAAGAATACACTAGTAGTTTGTAGATGATACCATATTACATGGTATTCCTATAGTGAAGGAGGCAATAATGTTAAATACTATCCTCGACACTTTTGATAAATCATCAGGTATGAAGATCAATGAATCTAAATCCATAATTTTCTTTTCTAATACGCATACTTCTATATAAAGGACTTTCACAACCATATTAGGATTCCAAAGGAAGAGTCTTGATTTTAAATATATCTAAGCATCCCTCTGATAGACAAGGCTTAAACCAAATGTAATTGGGATAATATTGTGTCAAATCAAGAAGATAAAGTTAAACCTAGACTTATAGATCCTTAAACTTAGCTAGAAGGAAAGTTTTGACTAAAGCAGTCTTGCAAGCGATTCCAGGGTATATGTTATCAATGCTCCTAACTTCTAAAAAGAGTTTTTCAAAATAAAAGGGAGATCCAAAGGAATTTCTTATGGAGAGAAGACAAAGAAAAGAGGAAATGGGTGTTTGGAGCATGGGACAAGGTGTGCAAACCAAGCCTTATAGGTGGCCTTTGTTTACAGGACCCAGAGACTTTCAATAGAGCATGTCGAGCTAAAATTTGGTGTTTCTAGTTAAAGGAAGATTTATCGCCATGGACCCTACTATGTAAGGCGAAATTTTGCCATAGTTGGCACTTGCAAGACTTTCCCATATATCGGGGACAATTAAAGGATCATTGATCTAGAATTTGGCTTGGAGCAATAGGGAAATCATACCAAAAAAATTCTCTGGGAGATTAGAAATGGAAGACCAATGTTATTCTAGATGTTCGCTTGACATCAACAAGCTAGGCTAAGCAAGGAAGAGTGGCACCCAATTCATATGGAAAATGAGGGCAAAGGATTGATAAAGGTGCACTAGTACTAGGAATGGGAAGCTAAAGGAAACAAATGGAGAAGATGGAATATTAATATCTTTTAGGGGCCTAATCAAAATGATGTAATGTTCTAAGAAATAATAGGAGAATTGAGCAAGAGAAGAATCCTCTATGTAGATGACAATGACCAATTGATATGGGGAAAAAGATAAGGCGAATAATTTAACCTCAAAGAGGCTAAAACTTATATTGAAGGTCATCATAATGAGGCAACATACATAGTATGGAAAAAAATATGGTCATCACCTCAATGGCCCAAGTTAAAAACTTTCCTTTGGCTAGTTCTACATTAGAAAGTATTGACATGGGAAAATAGGGTGAATATATGTTCTATTGGGGCCTCATTTTGTTATCTCTACAAATGCAAGGAGGAGAGTCTAAACCATTTATTGAACATTTGTAATTATGCTTATAGTATTTCGGATTGGTTAGCTATTGTCTTTAGACAAATTGATAGGATCAAGGATAATATACAAGACACAATTAGAAAATTACGAGATAACTACACAAAGAATGACATGGTAAATCTTACCTGTCACTTGGCCGCAATATTCATCATTTGGGCTATATGGAAGGAACAGAACCGACAAATTTCCTAGAATAAGAATCTCCCTGTAGAATTCCTGGTTGAAATAATTCAGTGAGGGTAGAAGGAAACGATAATCAACAAAATAATAAAGGTTTCTAGTGAGAAATCATCACTGCGGGAGGGGAGAATTCTAAAACTACTAAATTGGGAAATTCTTGGTACACTGATAACTTAGGTCAGGGAACCTCAAATACCAATGGGCTTGACAATCTATGTTGCCCCCTCGATAGGGGTTCTTTAAGTTTAATTTTGAACAAGCTTCAAAAGTAAACATGGGGAATGCAAGAGCACGAGGTATTATAAGAAACTGCAGAGGGACAATTTGCAGGGTATTTTTCATCAACCTTGGCCATGCTTCCAAAAATGCTACATAATTTAATTCGCTAGAACAAGGGCTAGATATTTTGGTGTGGGAGAGGATTTTCACTGTCACACTAGAGGGGGACTCGACAATTTCCATCCAAGTGGTGATTATGATGTAATGTGGCATGAAGGTAAGTAAGGTAACAAGAAATTGGTGTTTGGCATAATTAACCCAGCGAATTCAACAACATGTAGCTATTTTAGTGACAATGGAATTGATCTTGGTCCAAAGGTTTGCTAACATAGTGACAAATAGGCTAGGAAATGAAGGGGTGACCACCGCACAAATGTATGAGGACATGCCATGGTTGGAGCTCTAGGAGGGGAAACTGAAAGGTGAACTACCAAATTTGGAAAAAAATACTACTCTATGACAACTAGAACAGAGTACAACACAAAGATGGGCCAGGTCACAGGCAGAGAACTACTTGCTCACACAATCAATTAATACTTACATTATGAAAGGAAAAGAGACAAAGAAAAGAGGCATGAGGAGGGACATGCATAATAACTTCATGGAAAAGGTGGCAACTAATGAGTGTGCTAATATGAACACCCAAATCAACATTTATTATGCAAGTTGGGTAGTAAATGATGAGAAGGAGAATGAGAGGTCGGATAGTAGGATAGTTTCAGGGGATACATACGAGGGGTGACAAGCATATTTAATGATTATATCGAATTCACATGAAATGGTGAATGAAAGGAAGGTATGGTGTAATCTCACTTGAGGATACAATCGCATCGAAGGTATATTGAAAATAAGCTCCACAACAATGAAGGTTACAATGGATATTACCGAAAAACATGAAGGAAAAAGAAGTCAAGTTGTCACGGCTTTAAATTCATGGCTTGATTCCCTTTCTTTCATGATATTTTTGGCGGTTTTGCATTGTAGAAGAAAGAGAGAGCTGATAAGAGCCAATTTCGATTTTGAGACATTAGTTACTGCAATATATTGGATGACTAGAGGAGTAATATATTCTATGGGGAGGCCTAGAGGTAGACCTAGAGTTGAGGAACAAGGGGAGGGTAGTTGTAAACGCACCCATATGGAAACAACTACAAAGGAAGAAACAAAGGATTTCCACACCACTGTACCAGTAAAAGGAAAAGAAGTGGTGGGTGTATGGGAAAAGGAAGTTCTTCAACAGAGGAAGTCCATCTCCGATAAGAAAATTGAGGAGGAGGTCGACTCGATTATTCACACGGGTGCTATAAGGACTAGAGAGACCCTTTACCATTGAACTCTAGAAATGGTCTGACACATCAAAACTCTAATGGGAAAGCTGCAAGTGGAGGGATCTGAGGAGAGGGCGGAAGCCCAAGAAGAACCCTTAAATTAACTAAAGGCCATCAATAAATTGATTGGAGGGGTTGAAACTATTTTGAACATGCTGGTAAATATTGATAAGCTGCAAGATGGCCGATGATAGGTGACCTGCATGACATGTTAAATATTTATTTGATATGTCCATAACATTGACATCACTCTTGGGTAAGTGAAAGGGGAAATAATGCGCCATAGGAAGTTCAAGGCAAGAGAGGTAGGAGGCTCAAGCCTATCCATAGTGGGAGCTCTTGTGGATGATTCGCTTGGAAAGGAAACAATTAAATGAGCTACGAGAATGAAACAACTCTATTCACAGGGTTTTATATGTTATTAGAATATTTAGAAATAACTTTTACTATGAAGATAATCAACGTTTTTTTTAATCTTAGGTCTAGCAAAACTGATTATTATCTAGGCTGAGCTAGTGGGGGTTTTAGTAGTAATAGTAAGCATATTGGGTTTAACAAGAGAAAAAATAATTTAATGCTTGTATTAGACAATGGATGTATCAAAATATTTTATTTTTGCAGCTCGTATGGTTTCCAATTTGGCATACCAAATGCCATTTTTTCTTGTGATTTTGTTTTATTACTGACTTACAAAAACAATTTTTTTGTAAAAACTATTTAATTAAATATATTTTTTTGTAAGCTTGACAAGACCTTTACATTCATCTCCTTTAAAATAAGGTTACGACCAGGAATCAAGGAGTTTGGTGGCCTCAACGTACCCATAGGGAAACCATATCTGTTGGCCACTGAACAACATTGTATGTCATCCAAAAACATAAGAGTTTGAGTCTTCTACAATAGCCTTATAAGTTTAAATGGCTTGTAAACTTCCATAATCTAAGTAATTGAAACATAAAATTCTCACTGCCAGCTTTACCATATATAGTTAAAAAAACTTTGAAATTAAACTAAACCAAGCATAGTGTTATTTGTCAGAGGAAACCACAGGGGCTTGATATTTCACACTTGAACCTAGTAGATTAGTCTGGGGAAGACACGAGATGTCTTTCTCAGTGCAATTGAAGCGGACATTCTGCTCCTGAAGTCGAAATTGAATCATATGAAATTCCTTCTAAAGATCCTTAAAACCAGGGTCAAACTTCGATGGGCCAGATGGAAGACTCATGATGGCCTTGGCTACAATTTTCTTAATTAATCAATACAGGTGGAAAGTATGTTTATATTGAGAGGTGCGGCCTCTGGTGTGGATAGGGTCTAGGACAAGGACTCTCCAGTATTCCAAGTGAATCTCCATTGTTGCGTGTTGATTAAGATTTGATTCCCAATTCGATATCAATTGGTGTACCTGAGAAGGGGTTCTTGTTTGCTAATCATAAGCATCATCTTCAATTATCTGAGTTGCAAACTTGCAACCTTGACCCCTCTGCTGATGGGGCTTGGAAAGACTATTGACATTGCATTTTCACACGTTCTTTCCATGACCCCATCAACCTCTCACCGGAGAACCAAAACCTGAGGTGGGTGGAGCCATGAAACTTGACTGTAAAGTAGAGATGGGGAGGAGACTCTTCAAATAGATATCCCAAACCTTGAGTGTGAAGTAGCTAGACGGTATTAGGTCCCAGTCATTACACAAATGGTAAATACCTAGAGGGTGAACACAAAGTAACAAAATTGAACACTAAACATTAGGCCTTAACCCAACCACTAGAAATAAAATAATATGGCTCTGCTACCCAAGGAAAGGAGCCATAGACCCTGGCTCCTCAAGTCTGCTTAAGACCAAACACTAGGATAAAATACAAAGAACCAAATTCATAATACCATGTTTCATCCACACTTTCATAGAAATCAAATGAAGGAAACGACAAACACAGATGACCAAAAATCAAGAATATTGAGAACTCCAAGCTCTAGAAAGACCATACATGCCCATGCGGGAGAGTAAAATTCCAAAGACAAAAAATACAACAAGATGGAATGCAAACAATTCGTAGTACAACCCTTCAAGGTATCTCCATAATTCATGACATATAATCCATTGGCTTGCAAAATCCATATTATGAAACCTTTTTGAATTGACACAGGCATGAAGGATGATGAGAGAACATGAAGAAAAGGATGGAAAGAAAGAACATACCCAAGGTCTAAGGATAAGACATGAAGGGAGTCGGTTGCACCTGAGAAGACCACCTATGTATCTTCCCTCTAGAGCAACCCCAAGCAATCCAAGGCCACTAAACCAATATCAAAGACGAAAACCAATAAATCGATGCCTAGGAATGAACAAAGACACACCCTTAACCAACGTATTAAGGAATCACTCGGGATAGTTCCATCAGCATTAACTTCATGCATGCACACTACAAACTTGATAACCTTACCGTATGTGAAAGGGTGGTGGCTTCTCTACCTGTTGGTCCTTTCCTTCTTGAGTTTACAAATGGCTTTGATCCCAAAGGATTAAACCTTTCAACACAAAACCCAATTGAAGACCTTGATTAGAAACCTCGTTGGGATATATGTTCGAATTAGCATCCTGATCTAGAAGCTGCTTCAATGAATTCATCTATTCAAAAATTGGACTAGACCAAAGCGAGTCCAAGGGCCTTCCAATATTAATGCAACCCCAATTTGCTAAAAAATTAGTAGCCTCATTTCCTATTCTCATAACATGGGAGGGGATAATATAGCCAACATAAGGTATGAGCTCAGTGATGTCTTGAACTAATCAGGTGGTCCTCCAACTATGATTGAGCTTCTCCCAATGAGTTCCATGGTTTAATTTTTTAAAAGTTTCAATGACAAGGTTAAAATATCCTTCTATCACCAATCTTTTATAGCCCTCTCTTTAATCTATGAGAAGCCCATGCTTTATAACGTTAAATTTTGCTTCATTATTTCTTGCATATCCACAATTCTGCATAAATCAACTTCACATGAAATTTAGAATCTCTTAATCGGCTTCCATATCGAGGGTCTCATGGATTTCCTTTGGAGGCCCCATAAAAGTTCACTTTAAGGAAACCAGTAGGGGGGGATAAAAAGCTTGCAAGGGAGTGTTAGAAAATTATATATTACGAAGCAATGGAACACATAAAATATTGCAGAAATATAAACACAGAAAATGCATAAAACAAGAGAGACACAAATATACATGGTTCACCCAGTTTGGGCTACGTCCACCCCGAACAGCTAGTCCTTCATTTCTATTATCCAGCAAAATGAAGAGACACAACCTACACCAGATCCGTTGTAATATCCTCTGTTTTCTCTCACAGTCTCACATCTCTACTTCTTGCTTGGAGAATAAACATCTATTACACAGCCTCAAAATACAATGCCCTCATACAAAGAGAAGGGTTTCCTTCTAGGGAAAAAAACCCTAAACTAAAAAAATGTTCTACCGTTAGATCATCCACCTAATGAACAGCCCAGATTGACTAGAAATTACTATACTTTTACAAGGCAATTTTATATTTGTTTTTAGCTTTGGGGGCGCTGCCCCTGAAACCCCTGTCAGGGGACTACTAGCCCCCGGACCCCCCAGCCAGGGGGGATCGGCCCCCCCAAACCCCCATGGGGGGTACAAGTCCCCTCCGCACCCCCCCTGCATGGAGGGGTGTACAAACTTCCTGGGGTATACATCCAGCTGAAACAAAGACCTCTAAACAATCATGCTCCATACT
>APFE030227722.1:89652-121952 GCA_000404065.3 Pinus taeda
TTTTACAGGGTTTATCATCACCCAAACGAGCTTGTCCAAAATCTCCTTGAACATAGTCATGAAAGTATTTCTTATCAGATGTGGCATGGAATGAGGCCCCTGAATCTACCACCTAGGAATCAGTAATATTTTCGAAAGAAAGAATCAAAGCATCTTGTAACACCTCACCTGTGATATTTGCTTCATGATTGTTTTCTTTTTGTGAATCTCCTTATTTTCCCTTCCAAGATCTACAATCTTTCTTTAGGTGTCGTTTCTTTTCGTATTTCCAGCACACTATCCCCGATCTGGACTTGGATCTGCCTTTCCTTGATTTACTATGATATCCCGAGCTCTTTCCTCTTTCCATTTTTCTTCCCCTAGACTCTTCACTCAAAGCATTACCCGATGTCTCATCGGAGCTTTTCCATCGCATTCCTCGCTAAGGATAGCACCGACAACATCATCAAACTTTAAAGTACTAGATCTAGAAACAGAGTTACTAATGGCCATTACTAAAACATTCCAACTTTTTGGTAATGAACACAAAAATAACAGAGCTCTAACTTCATCATCAATGTTTACCCCTATAGAACATAACTAACTTGTAACAGTATTAAAATCATTTAAATGGTGTGCAACAGATCCACCTTCTGACATATTCATATTAAATAATCGTTTCATAAGAAATACCGTGTTTGAGGTCGAGGGTTTTTCATATAATTTCTCCAACGCCTTAATCAAACCCTCTGTCGTTGTTTCCTTCGAAATTTTGAAGGTGACTGACGCTGCAAGGCACAACCATACTGTTCCAAGTGCCTTTCTATCGAGAAGGTTCCATTCTTCATCTGTCATACCCGTCAGCATCTTTGTTTTTCCGCCCAATGGTAGGTATAGATGTTTCTGATACAGATAATCTTCCATCTGCATCTTCCACAGCGAGAAGTTTTGGTCGTTAAATTTCTCGACCCTAAACTTACCATCTTCCGCCATTGCTCCCACTCAAACAAGGAACCCTTCTTTCCTGTGATTTTATCATCCAAATAGACCTTCGGCTCTGATACCAGTTGTTAGAAAACTATATATTATGGAGCAATGGAACACATAAAATATTGCAGAAATATAAACACAGAAAACGCATAAAACAAGAGAGACACAGATATATGTGGTTCACCCAGTTTGGGCTACGTCCACCCCGAACAGCTAGTCCTTCCTTTCTATTATCTAGCAAAATGAAGAGACACAACCTATAGCAGATCCACTATAATATCCTCTGTTTTCTCTCATATTCTCACGTCTCTGCTTCTCGCTCGGAGAATACGCATCTATTACACAGCCTCAAAATACAATTCCCTCATACAAAGAGAGGGGTTGCCTTCTAGGGCAAAAAACCCTAAACTAAACATAAGTTCTGCCGTCAAATCATCTGCCTAATGAACAGCCCAGATTGACTAGAAATTACTATACTTTTACAAGGAAATTTTACATATGTTTTTAGCTTTGGGGGTGCTGCCCCCAAAACCCCTGCCGGGGGACCGTTGGCTCTTGAACACCCGCGGGGGGGACAAGTCCCCCACGCACCCCCCCCCCGCGTGGAGGGGGATGTAAAAACTTCCTGGAGTATACATCCGGCTGAAACAAAGACCTTTAAACAATCATGCTCCATACTCAACATGGAGGATATGGGGGAAACCAACAGTTTCCAATAGGACAAGGCAAACATTTGAGGAGAGAGATTCAAAATATTTATAATTCAAGCTTTGTGAGGGGAAACTTGACAATCATCCAGATGCCAAGATTCTTCTAGGATTGTTTCTCAAATTTTCTGAATTATCGTGTTCCAAATTTCTTCCTGGGAGAGTCTTTTCCCTTGAAAATCCTTCTGTTACACTCCTTCCAAGCTACCCAGAGGAGGAAGCCTACAACTCGACTCCATGCTCGATTCAAAATAGGTTTAGAGAATATAAATTTCCTCCACATTTCAATTGATTCCTTTATGTTATTAATATCACAATCTAGATTTCCGAAGAGTTGACTTGTTTTTCACCATAATTTTTCTATAAAGGGACATAGATTCAACAGATGCTCCATATCTTTGCTTTATGATCCACATAGGCTACAGAGTGAGGGTCCTTGAACTCCTCATTTTTTGAGCTGATACCACATTAGAATTATTTTGCTTCATGTCAGCATTAAGAAATGTGCCACTTTCACCCAAAGGTGCCCTATCTAGATCTTTCTCTACATGGGGCTAAGATATTCTTGATTCTCTACTGCTGTAAGTGCATATGCTTCCTTTATGTTGAAAATTCGTTTATTTAAGTAGCCCCATCTTAATATATCGAGGTTTTTTAGTTTTAAAATATTCTTGGATAGAAGCTCTTTGTTCATGATCTCCCATTGCTTAGATTCTGGGGGGTTCCCCGAATCATGTTTCCCTTTCCACTGTCTCCAAGTTGGATCCAAGGAAGGTCACCAAAATTGATCCATGGTTGAGCAGTGATGACTACTCGTAAAAAGGAAAATGTCTGCAAGGTCCTGTCTTTTGAATAAATTAGCTGGTTGTTGCCATGAGTCTTGCCAGAAAATTTCTCTTATTCCATCATATATTTCCTAAAAAGTATGGGTTCTAATAATATCTTTGTTCACTGATGCTAGGTTTCATATTGAAGACCCCTTGGCGATTTCAAGGATTCTTAATTTTCCTTCTAGATAATCTGACATGCAGTATTTGCTATTCCAAATGAGCTTCCACAAATCATAACCCACCTCTAGCCATCTCCACCATATTTTGTCCCCCATAACTTGCTTTAGGAGATAGGGATCCCTAAGACCTAAACCTCAAGCTAGTTTAGGTTTAATAAAATTGGACCAGGAAACTAGGGCCCATTTGCTAGCCTCTCGAGCTCCTCTCAACATAAAATTTTTAAATATCTCCACCATGGCAGAAAAGGAGGTATTTGGGGCAACCGAGCTTGAAATATGATAGATCATAATTGATTGAAGAATAAATTTCAGAAGAACCACCCTCTCTGCTAAATTAAGAGCCATGAAGGACCATCCATGAAGTCTGGATTATATTTTTTGAACAAGATATTTCTAGAAAGAATTTATTAAAGAATTAACCACTAGAGGAATACCCAGGTACTTAGAGGGAAATGAACCAATTCCAAATCCCATGGAGCAAGATAGGAAAGTTTGAGTAGGAGAAGAAATATTGAAGAAGAAAATATTATATTTATCATTATTGATCATAGTTCCCTAGGCTTGCATAAAATCATTGAGAATTCCTTTGAGCTTTTGGATTTCACAGATGGAAGCTTGACAGAAGAGCATAATGTGGTCCACTAATTGTTGATGAGTGATCGAAAGATCATTACCCTAGAGTTGAAGGCCTTTAATGTGGCCTCATTACACGAATGAATTAATATATCAGCCCAAAGCTTTTGCTGCAAGAATAAAGAGGAAGGGGGACAAGGGGTTTCCCTAATGAATTCCTCTCAAAGGGTTGAAAGATCTAGAGGGGGAGCCATTGATCATAATTGAGAAAACCAAGGAAGAGATGAGGGAAGAAACCCAGTTGATCCAATGAGGGTCAAAACCAAAAGCCTTCAGAATACTAAGAAGATAAGGCAAACTAAGGCTATCATAGGCTTTAGAAAGGTCAACCTTGATTAATTGACAACTTCATGGGTTGTTATGCTACCATCGAGAATTTGATGCGCTCAGACAAAGCCATTTTTCTTAGTGGATATAAGGAAAGGAAGAAGAGGCTTTAAACAATTAACCATAATAGTGGAGATGATTTTATAAATGATGTTACACAGCACAATAGGTATGAAAATCTGATGATCCTTAGAATGGTAAAATTTAGGAACTAAAGAAAGAAAAGTAGAGTTGAGGGCAGGATGTACCTTTTGGGATCTGCATGACTCATCCACCACATCTAGGATATATTAGCCTATGAAGGGACAGGCTTCCTGAAAGAACATGAACCCATCTAGACCCAATGCTTTATTCTCGGCCATCCCTTTGACAACATCCTCTACTTCCTCTAGAGTGATTGCCCTCATCAGAGCGAGGTTCTGGTCCCTACTAACCAACTTGGTAATATGACTAGTTCTTCACTGAATGGGCTCTCAACAATATGGAATTGGATCCGAAATACGGGAGTGAAAGTGGTCCACCAAAAGGTTTTCCATCTCTTCATGTTGAATAAGTTGATTTCCTGATGCATATTTTAAAGAGAAGATCCAATTATGTTAACGATGTTGAATAATGGTTTTGTGAATGAAGTGACTATTACTCTCCCCTTTCCTAAGCCATTGGATCCTCAACTTTTGTTTCGATATTATTTCCTCTCGAATTCTCCTTTCCTCAAGATGGTTTAGGATTTGACCTTATTCTATTGCTAAATCCCTTGAGTGACCTTCAATGATCTTTCATTTTTGGATATTCTGCATTCGATCTTGCAGATTTCTATGATCCTCCATAATATTTCCAAACACTGATTGATTCCATCATTTGATCTTAAGCTTGAGATGATTTAGTTTAAGTTGGAAAGTGTGCATACAATTTCTACCTTGCACTGAGCTAAATTTCAACCATCGTTCTAGTTTGCTAAGAAAGGAGGGGTCTCGGAGCCAGAAGGATTCTAATCTAAAAGGCCTGTTTCTGGGGGCCAATTTTAGATCCATTTGCAGTCTGATTGGCCAATGATAAGATCCTAAGCACGGGAGGATAGAGGCTTCAAAGAAAATATCCTTTCTTATAAGATTTTTCAATGCGAGAAATTGGTCCAAGCATGAGGTGACTTGGTGAGATTCCCCCATCGATTATTCCATCTGTACATTCCATTGACAGTTTGAATGTATACCAAATTCAAATATGCAATCAGATCTCTAAATGATTCCATCTTGGGATACATTCTCCTGATCACCCCCTATTTCTCCTTAATCGAGGTGATTAGACTAAAATATCCACCAATTAACCATAGTTCTTCGAGGCTTAGATTTCTAAGCTTTCCTATATTTTGGAGGAAATATGCTTTCTCTCTTAGAATGTGAGGGCCATATATAACCGATAATAGGGCCCATGCTGAGGTACCAATGTGCCTAAATCTTCCACGAAGGTTATGGCGAGACCTAGTTTTCAAAACATATTTTGCTTGGATTCCAAAGGATGGCTAGCCCACACACACTGCCTTTTGAATCAAGGGTCATGACCTCATACTGAGGTCTCATACCACTTACAATTTCTCTCATTCTTTCCTCAGAAACTTTAGTTTCTTGAAGAATTACAATAATCGGTCATTCTTGTTTTATTATATCCTTCAAATATATTTGTTTTCCTCAATTATTGATGCCTCTTACATTCGAGGAGATCATCATCGTTGAGAGGATTTCTTAATTTGATGGAATACCGCTGAAAGTGGTACCAACCTTCCCAAGTTAACCAACATATCTCTAACTGTCTTTATTGATTTCTAAAACTTCTTATAACCTAATTTATTTCCTCCTTTTCCCTATCCCCCCTGATCTTGGCTCTGGTTCGGTTGAGATCTAGGCGGATCTGGATGATCTTGAGGGGTGTGGATTAGCTTGACTTGATATTTTTGAAATGTATCATGATACAAATTTGTTTGATCTTTTTGTATGAATCTCTCATCCAAGTTTCGCCATTCATTTAGAAGCCTCTCCAACACTTGTTCCTCCATGCTTAACTCCTCCTTTGATCCACCAATCTACATATTAGTCTGGTCCTCAAATGGTTCATTATCTTCCTTGTCAGATGGTTCTCCTTACACTTTCAGTCTCTGTTTCATGGCATTCTTTGGTGGAACCATGGAATTTACATGTCCTTATTCATTCCTCCCCTCATATGTGTTGTCACGTTCTACTCGTAGTGCCTCAAACCTATTGTGATTCTCCTTAGAGCACCACTGCAGTGGTTGGGAATTCATCTCAGAGGATTTTGCTGGTTGTTTTTTGTGGGATACCTATTCAAAACCATCATGGTCTTCTTGCAACTTGGGCAATTCATTGGGAGGATCCTTTTTCTCAGTGCTTATTTGATTCATAGGGAATTCCCTGAATAAATTCCCATATTCATGGCATCTCTCGAAATAAAAGGGGATGTGCTCATAGTCTAGAGGCTGATGCCAAACCTCGTTTTAATATTCTAGCTCAATAAATTCTAGGAAAGGCTCAGTTATGTTCATATAAAAAAAGATTCAAGAATATGACGTATATCACGCATGACGAGTGGATTCTGGTACCTTAAAAAATATTCCAATAGAATTTCCAATCCCCTCTACAATTTCTAGATCCAAAAAATCGACTAGCAAGGGAAAAAGTTGAACCTAAACTGGAGCGGCCATTAATTTTTCCTGATCGAGATTATAATATTCTTCCCATAATCACATCAAGGGACCAAAATTATAAAAAAGGTATGGCCCATTTTCAAAAATCCTTATCTTCTAGGCTGGTGAAAATGACTACGAAAAACCCTCAAGCTCCCCGTTTTAGGTCAATATAGCCTTTTGACTGCCATTTTAACTAGATCCACTCAACTAGGTCCCTTTCTAAGGGCTGTATGCATATGAACTTACAGAACAAGGAACGATCCTTCATGAACTGGCGGTAGTTTTCAAGTTTATTGTTTGAAATAAAAAATCATGGTTTCAGTCATTAGTTTAGCTAGCCCTTGTCCTTTTATGAGTTTTGTTGGCTTTATCTCAATGTCATATTCTAAAATGTTGGCTATCCATTTGCCTCTTTTGCCTTCAATTCCCTCTTGAGTAAGAATGTCTTTAACCACTGCATTAGGAATATAGGCAATTATGTGAGAGTACAAGATATAGACTCTGAAATCTTTTATGGAATTCACAAGGGCATATGCCCGCTTCTCCATGATTTAGTATTTGAATGGGGCATCTCTAAGTGCTTTTCTGAAAAAAACAATGGGTTTCTCATGTCCTGAATCATCTTTTTGTAATAGGAAAACAACAATAGTATGCTCAGATGCAAAGGAAAAGATTATGAAATCTTTATCAAACCTGGGACTTGTAAGAACAAGTGTTCTTGTCAAAGCTATTTTGATTTCCTCAAAGGCCTGCTTGTCTTCTATTGTCCATTTGACTTTAGAATCTTTCTTGAGCATATTATTCAGTAATCTTATCGGCTCGGCTAGATTGGGAATGAATCTTCTTAAGAAGTTAATCTTACCTAAAAAAGCTTGTAGTTCTTTGATGTTTCTTGGATGAGGCACTTGAAGGATAGCTTGAATTCTGTCCGGGTCAATTCTTATACCATCTTTTGAAATTATGTGACCTAGGAGTTTGCCCTCTTCTAGGCCAAACAATGATTTCTTTTGGTTTAATGATATGCCATATTTTTTGCAAATTAGAAACACTTGTCTGAGATGTTTTAAATGTTCTTGGTCTGATTTTGAGAAAGCAGTGAGATCATCAAGGTATATGACTAAGAAATCATGGATTTCCTTGCAAAGGCTATGTCCATTGCCCTCTGAAATGTGGATCCTCCATTCTTGAGTCCAAAAGGCATTTTGACATATTTAAAGTTCCCCAGGGTGTTGTAAAGGCTATTTTGTCATGATCATCTCGGTGAACTAAGATCTGATTGAATCCTGAGAAGCCATCTAATAATGAAATCCTTGAAGCCCCCACTACCCTTTGCAGGATATGATCCATTTTTGGTAAGGGGTAGTGGTCTTTGAGAGAGAATTTATTCAAATTTCTCAAGTCAACACAAAGTCTTGTCTCCCCAGTTTTATTTCTAGTGGGTACTAGATTTGAGATCCACTCTGAGAATCTGATAGGTGCTATGATTACGGCTTCAAAAATTCGTTAAACTTCTTTTTCCATCAGGGGAAGGAGGACTGGATTAATCCTCGTCAGCTTTTGTTTAAAAGGCTTCTGGTTTTCTTTCAAGGGTATTGTAAGTTGGATAACAGAAGTGTCACAGGATTTGAGGTCCTCATAGCTCCAAGCGAACACATCCTGGAACTCTTTAAACAACTCAATGTATTTCAGTTTATTGTCAGGAGGTAGTGTTTTGGAAAGTTTTATCATTTTAGGATTTTCTATGGTCCCAATGTTACAATCCTCAATTTCTGCATTTAGGGGTTGTATTTTTGGCTTTCTAGGAATGTCATTTGAGTCAAAAATATATTCTAAGGGAGTTAAACCTGTAGGCAAGAAATTATCATTTAGTTCAATTACTTCAGATTCTTCCTCAATCATTTCAGCAAAATCTGTTTGTTTTAGCTTTTGTAAGTTTGTATAGTCAAAGGTTGTTGGATGCAAAATCAGATTTGTTGTTTCAGTTGATATACCTAGTTCAACTTTATCAACTTGCTGTTGATCATCAATAGTGCTTGTGTCTATGTTCATATTTGAGAATTCCTCTTCCAATGTCAATAAATTATTTATTTGTGTATCATTTTCAAATATTTGCCAATTTTTTACATTATCTGGGACAGCAAGTTTGTGTTTGATCTCAGCAGTGAAGTGGTGATTGGGCTCAAAAAGAAGTTTACAAGTGCTGGCAAAAGTTTCCAAACTATACGCATGTAGGTTATGACTTCTTGGAATTTTAGTGAGCTGAAATTCTAAGAAGCTGTTAGGTAATTCATTTGTTGCTCCCCTGTAAGACCTTAGCCTGATATCATTTGTAACAAAATTTCCCTTCATCCATTGTATAATCAAATCTGAGTCCCTTAAAATTGAAATCTTAGTTACCCCTAGACTTCTAATTTGTTTGAGACCCAATAGGAGGGCTTCATATTTAGCCATGTTGTTTTTACATCTAAAATTTGGCCTATATGCATGACCTTGAGCATGGTCATTCTGCATGTTGTGTATCCAAACAACTGGCCCTGCTCCTAATTTGTTCACTGACCCATCAAACTCTAAGTACCATAAGGTTTCATGATTATGGCTAGCTTTAATAGTTTTTCAAGCTTGTTCAGTAGGTAGGTTTGGCTTTTGTAACTCATGTGATATGTCATTTTCGTTTGTTGTATCAATCACATCAGAACCTTTTTGATCTAGGGCACTAGATTGTTCATTCATGCTTTCTGTTTGTGCTATTTTCAGGAGCTTGACATTAGTTTTGGGACACATGTCAGCATTATATAAGATAAATGAATCCATGTCAGAGTGAATGGAATAGATGGGGAAGTTTTGGGGTTTTTCTTGACTGCTAACCACATATTTCATCAATGTTTCACGGTATAATCTCTTTGGCTGGCCAAAGACTGAAATTGTGGCATAAGACATGTCTAGCTACAAAGATCTCTGGAGTTTGGCGCCCCAAGATGTGGACAAAATCATACGATACTTAGGTGGAATGTCATCTACCACTACATCCATCAAGATTGTCTTAGCTGGATATTGGACTAAAGAAACACAAAGATCTTTGATTAGGCCTAGGCACCTGACCTGGCTGGAATCAAATGAGAACAAGTCCTTATAGGGCCTTGTGATGTCAAGATCTATATTTTCCATCTCTGACTTGGGCATCAAATTATGGGAAGCTCCTGAGTCAAACATTACATTATGTAACACTTTGTCGTGAATGTTTAAGCTCACATAGAATGGGGGAACTCCTCCATCTACTGATTTACCATTGACTTCTGGACCAAAAATTAGTTCTGGTTGATCATCCAAAACATTGAGTGAATCCCTATTCTCTGATATTTGCAGTGACCTAATGATTTTCTGTCTATAAACTTCATGTTTGGCGAACTCAGAGAGAGGAATGGCAATTTTCAGCTTGCTAATTTCTGTTTCTAAGTTAAAAGGTTTTTCTATCTGATTCTTTACATTTAGGGCAGCAAGCTTCTCTTTTTCAGCTGATATTTCTTTGAGTTTCTCTTGGTTATGGGTAGTATTATCAGGTATATCTGATTTGTCATTAATTTCTGGAGGGTTATTCAAATCTTTTGTTGGAGAATGGGATGTGAATGAATGGTTTCTTGTAGGCTATAAGTATGATATATCCTCCACAGTGACTTCCATTTGGTGGGTTTTATCAGAGGATTCTGTTGGGACAACGTTATCCTTTGTTTTCTTCAGCTGTTTAGCATCTTTCAACTTAGTAGGTGCGGGTACATCTATGGTTCTGCTTCTTAATTTGTACTGTTTGTGAACCTCATAGACTGTTGTATCATAGCCTTATCTAAAATCAAATGACTCTCTAGATTTGGTTTGAAATTGATTGAATTCATGGGCCTCTTGGTCATCTTGAGTTAGGAAAACTTGTTGTTCACTATCTAGGCCCATTAAGTTAATGTGAGGGTCCTCTGTGGGTTCACTTGAGGTTGAGGCCTCTACATAATTCTCTTGAAATGGAGGTCTGATATTCTGATCAGGTCCAGTCCTTCCAGTAGTAGGGTTTTGGCCTTTTCTGAAGTTTGGAGTTCTAGTTGAGTTACTTGGTTTCCCTTCCCAGGATGACTTCCTTTCAATGGTCTCTACCCGGTCTCCCAATCTATCCATTCCTTTCATGATTGCATCAAGTTTTTGCTCAAATGTTGAAGGTTCTTCTTTGAATGTTGTTCTTCTTTAAGTTCTAGCTCGGTTTCGTTTGGAAATCAGGTTTGCCTCTACACTAATAGCTACATTCTGCATGTCTGCTAGGCTTGGAGGGGCTCTTTCCCTTAGCTGATATTCCATGTCTGAGTCAAATCCATCAGGGAATTTGATCAAGGCTAAGTCAGGTGGGGGTCTAAGGTTCTGAGGGATAGCATTGTATGCATTGTTAAATCTAGCACAATAGTCTTGGACAGTTTCTTGCGGACCCCTTTTTAAATTGTCATATTCAGTTAATATGTGTAAAGGGTCTTTCTTGTTTTCCCATCTGTTTAAGAAGAATTGATATAGGGCCTCAAGATCAGCTATAGAATTTGCAGTAAGAGACCTAAACCAGGTCCTTACATCACCAGTTAGACTTTGAACAAAGATCTTCATCCTTACACCATCATCATCAATTTCATAGTTTTGAAAATAGTCCTGCATCTTCTTGGTGTGGATTTGGACTGTATAGGAACCAACACCATCAAAATAGGTGATCTTACTTTGATAGTCCTGAGGCATAGCCCCTAGATTTGCAGGTAGCTGTAAAGGAGCATAACGATTTTCCATAGTTACAGGGATAAACAGGACAACAGGAAGAAATGGGACAACTGGAACAATAGGGACAATGGCAGATATATGTGTAATAGATGGAGGAGTGGAGAAAGTGCTTTGAGAAGTGGATGAAGAACTAGTATAAGTGGAAGTAATATGAGGATGAACTGAAGTTTTGGCAAGGGTTGGAATACAGCTTTGCCGAATTGCTTCAGGACTTGAATCAGCACTATCTTCTTGTTGCTCTTTCTTTCTAAGGATCTTAAGGATTAGATTGCGATTTTCAAAAACAGCTAGAGGATCTGGGTCAGGGTTTGACCTTGTGTAACGGGTTTTCTTCTTTGGAACCAGCTTCTAGATTTGTTTTTTGTTGTTTTTCTGGGAATGTTTTCAATTACAGCTTTAGACAATACTTTACAGGATGTTCTTTAGAAACAAAGGAAGCTTGATATCTCCTTTGACTATGTTGAAACAGGGAAACTAATTTTTCCCCCAGCGGAGTCGCCAATGATGTTATCACTCAGGTTGTTCCTTGCTTCCTGTAGGGAATACGGCCGAGGTAACCACTAACCAATCTTTTAATTGCAAGTCCTAGCCTACCTGCAACCATAGAGGGCTCTCTCTTTGTAATTTGGCTTTGTTTTGGAGTGTTTTAGGCTAGTTATGATGAGCAGGGTGTTAAGTTTGTTGGATGGTGATCTCAGACAGAGCTGGGGTGCAAGTATAAAATGGTTTTTTCCATTGGGAAATGGAGTTACTGAAAGTGTAATCATTGAAAGAGTTTCTTGGTGAAAAGGTAGTGCTACAGAGTAGGATAGGCAACCTAGGAACAATTTTCAAATCTGGAAATGATGGAATGAAGTCAAGGAATGAAAGGCAATTGAGAATATTTCATTATACTGGCAAAGCGAAAGTGTATGAATATTGTGCAGGAGCAATTAAGGATTCCTAAATAGTATTCAAAATCAGAGAACTAGTGCAAACATAAGCACTTAAAGAATTCATATTCATGACTAATCCTGAAGAAAGCATGATTAATAGCAGAGATTGAACATAGGGTGCATTCAAACAAATCCTATGCTATTCTTCTTCTCTGTTATCAAGATTATGAAACACACATGAGATTTACAGATATAGAGAACATGAAACACAATTTAGAGCAACTTATTATTCCATAGAATGACACAGGAATTCTGCAACAGGTCCCAGAAAAACCAATCCACCTTCAGATGATCCAGAAACAGTGAACTTCAACAACAATTTGTATTCATACAGTTTGATATTTTACAGCGCAGGTCCAGAAAGAAAATCACCAACCCCAACTACATTCTATGGGGAGGTATATATACAAAATGAGATACAAAAATATCTAGTCGATGAGTCTTCATGCAATAAATTACATCACCAACTCTTCAAGGAAGTAGATGGAGGAAATAAATGCTGCAGTAATTGTTGGTGTGATAGCTGTCCATTTGTCAGAAAATTTTGACTTTTTGGGACCAACTGAGTCGGCTGAGGCTGCGCTTTTAATTTGCATTTTTGGGCTTGTTGTCCTGTTGCCTTGCTGAGTCATTGCTCTGACTTTCATCTGCTTGTTGTCTTCCTACTTTGTTGGGTGTCTGCGTACTCAACTTTGCTTACTGTAGATGGCCAAAAAACTGAAGGTGGAAAAGGAGGAAAAGACCAAAATTACCTGGGCAAAATTTCCAGCATTGCTTGCCACCAATCATCTGGGGGTAGCTGATGTCTTCTTATCTTTATGAGTGTTTCACCAGCCTCTGTGTATCTATAGAAATTGGGTGGGACCTCAAACAGATGATTGATTTCATGCTCAATATAAAACAGGTCTTCCAATTTGTCATAAAGAGATTGCCCAAAGGGAGGTCCTGCTTCCTATGAAGAACTTGAAGATGCTGTTATCTGATTTGCAACATAATTATTGATTCTAGAAGTATATTGTTCACAGGATAGTAATTTTCCAGCACTAGTCAATAGGCTGGGTAATCCTCTGGTCTGTAATGTTTTTATTTTTATATTGAAATCATTAATTTCTGCCTGCATTTCCTGGCACTTTCTCTCTAGAGTTTGTACAAAATTTTTCAAGGTTAGCACCTTTTTTGCTGCCACGATAGTATATGTCTTGCTATTGTTATCCAATGCTGCCAATTCCTCTTTTTTATGAGTGTTCAAGAAATGGATCATTCTATTCGCCTGCTCAGGCATAATTCCCAATGCTGCTTTGGACCTCTGAGTTTCAAATTGAACTATGCCTATCAACTCTATTTGCTCATGTATGGCCTGAAATGATTGCCATTGGTCACTGATTGATTTCTCAATTTTGGCCCACAAAATCTTTTTAATTTCTGCTAGAGTTTTGTCTAGAGTCAGTTCTTTTTCTAAGGCCTTTATTATGTTTTCCAAGGCTTTTATCTCCCTTTGCTTCTCAGCCATTGTCATCTTGGACTTGTCATAGTTTGCCTCTAGCTTGGCTAACTTTTCTTTGGCCTCTTTCACCTCTGTCACCTGAATTTCTAGCTCTTTGACTGCTTTCATCATGTCTTCCATACTCATGCTAGATTCAGGTGTTGTTGTTGCCGTTGTAGCATCCGTAGTTGATGTAGCTATTGTGGATGTGGAAATGACAGGAGGAATTGTTGTTGCTTGTGTGGGAGGATAAGTGACAATAGTTGGAGCTGTTTGAGGTAGCTGGGAGGTCAACTCTCCCTGCTTGCCTTGCAATGCTCTCTCCAATTCTTCCTCCATCTATAGTATTCTTTGGTTCATCCTCATGAGCAGATCCATGGCATCATCAATTTCTTTTTCTTTCACAAGCTCTCCAGTTTGAGGGTGGATAGTTGTAGGTAGCTTTGCTTGTTTTCTGAGTGCAACAATATCATCCTCATTTTTCTTCATAAGGGCCTTGATGCCCTTGGGATCCTTAGGATCATGCCCTAGGTCTACAATAATGTCCTCCAATGTTTTTATTCTGTTGTCTTTGGTTGAGGAGGACATTCTCTCCGAATCTACCTGAGTATTTGTGTTCTTTAATGATTCTTTCAGCTGATGTGCCAGCATGGCCTTGCCTGCTAGAGTGGCATAGACCATTTCTCCTGTTTGCTTATGTAGTTCTATTTGATCCATTGGATGTATGTCCTTGGAGAGGACTTCCAGATTTGTCCTTATGTAGTCTGCAGTTGTTTTGGGTTGTGGAACTGTAGGTTTAAAATGAGTTAGAATCATTTTTTCCTCTTTGATGTCGTAAGTTGCCCTTTGTTGTTTTGAGGGTGTTGTTTTCAGGAATTGATCATACAACTGTATTGTCAATAGCTCATTCTGAGCCTTGATTTCCTTGAAAGTTCCTTTGATGCTAGATGGTTGTTTGCTTTGTTGTCTTGAGGAAGACACCTCTGTACTATGCTGCTTGCCTAGCTCCTGCTGGAATGAGCTGGTAGATGTTTGATGGTTGGTTTGTCTCTCCTTCCTCAGGCTTTCTATGGTCTCTTCATTAGTTTCTTCCTCAACTTGAGGATCAATTCTCTGCCTCTTGGCTTCAGGTTACTGTGTTGATCCACTTGGAGGTGTGGTTTCTTCCCTGTCCCGTTTCTTGCGTCTTTCCTCATTTGCCGGAGTTTGTAAAAAAGGTATTTGCAGTGCCTCTGTTTGCTGTGAAGGATTTTTTTCTTGAGTTCGCTCCTTTGAGGGGGCAGGATGCTCTGTGACCATTCCTTGTTCTGTATCCATTAGCTCTTTTCCTTTAGTTGTACCTGTTGCTGATGTAGATGCTTCTTGGGTAGCTTGTGAAGCTACAGCAGTGGATGTGCCCTCTCCAACTTGGTGTGGCAGCTTGAATGTTACATGGTCAGAAGAATCCAAGTCAAGAGTTTTTTCTAAATCTTTGACATTTGCCTCCATAATTTTTTCTTGGGTCAATTCCTCAAATAATGTGTCTTTCACCCACTCATCTTTCTTGGCATATTGTTCAATTTGTGGAATTTTACAGTGGCCATAGGCCAACAGCCTGTATTTAACTCTTCTGGCACTCATAAAACCCTTTGGGTCATAAGGGACCCACCATAAGCTCCTTTTTAACTTATATTTGTCCCTCAATATTTGATCAGCATCTTGCCAACCCTCCTTCTTGTTCATAATGAAGGGGCCTAGATGGTCTCTGAATTTCAGGTGAGATTTATTCTTGGCACTATGAAAATGAGTGAGATCAGAATTGATGAGTTTCCTATAGTACTCCAAGGCAAACAATCTCATGGGTACATATCTTGGGAGCCTGTAGGGACAGAGCTCACAACCAAAAATCCTAAAGACAGTGTGATTTTGGTAGAGATACCAATCACCTATTTTGTAGTTCTTGGACAACTATAATATCTTTTGTATGTCATATGATATTCTAGGAGGAGGGGATCTCATTAGGATACAAGAGACTGGATAGGCAAATTGGTCAATGAACTCAGAGTAAGAAAATGGAGAGTTTTGAACCTCATGGAAAAGTGATGACCAAAAGATGATAGACCTTCTTTCACCTTTAGAATCCAACTTCTTGATAGGGCACTGGAAGCATTCAGACTGGTAATACATGAACAAATGATAGATATATGATGAATATTTAAAGACTCCCTCCCTGTGCAGTTCCAATAGCTGGTCATGTATTTTGTTGGCTATGAATTTGGCATAATTATACGTGTAAGCAGGGGGTTGTCCTGGACTGTATGCAGATAATAAAACCAGCATCGTTTCATCAACGTGTTCACTTGTTTTAAAACCCAACACATAGGAGATCATATCAACTATCAGTTTTCCTACTTCATTGAAATGGACATATAGGAATGGAGGTGGTCCTTTAGGTTGGCAGTCTGCCCTCATGAATGTCTTGGCAATTCTTGCAATTTCAGAGTTGGAGAGCTCGGAGCTTTTATCAAGCGAGTAGTTCATAGAGAAAATGAACAATAGCTGAGTCTATTTGAAGTTAAGCATCTGGTTGATGGAGTTAGGAGTAATATGAAATAGTATGCTCCCAGATGGAGACTTAATAGCCCTCTGAGTTGGGTCATAGTTCTCAGTATATAAGTGGATGATCTCAGGAAAAATATTAACAGAAGGAAGAAAGTAAACAGGAAAATTAGATTCCCATATGCCATACATGTCACAGTTATTTAGAAAGCTGTTTCTTAATTGGCAGAAGGTCTGTAAGTGATTTCTGTCCCCAACTAAATCTTGAATGAGTTAATCCTTATCAACAAGAGGCAGGGCTTCAAGCTCTCTGTTTGGTGGATTTATAGCAGTGATACTCAGAGCTGCTGGAGTGGCCATTTTGAAGTTTTCTGTGTTTATACTTGGAGTGAAGATTAGTGAAATAGCAGACTAAGGAAAATCACTTTTGAGTATTTGCAAAGGACCTAGAAATTGAGTTGAATTGAGGCAGTAGTCTTCACTGTCTGTAGCTATCATAAAAGAGGCCAATTTACAGAATTCAAGCAAGCTTTTCCTTTCTTTGATAACTTCGCTGGGTTGATAGAGTGTGTGGGTAAACTGCAGAGGGAATAGGGATGATTTTTGAGCTGAATATGGGATTTTTGCAGAGGATTATGGTAACAAGGGGCAATGAACGACCGTATGAAGCTTCTGTCGGCAATACGAACCTTTAAAACAATGTTTTAACGGTGAATTTGCAAGTGGGCGCGGGTTCACAGAGCGTTCTTCAAATAGAGGGTTAATTGGAGAATTTTAGGCAGCAGTTAGGTACTTTAGTGTCTTTAGTTTGGTAATTTGCAGAGTTTTATGCAAGTGAAATGGAGAAAATGGTGAAAACAGGGGAAAATAGGTGAATTTGGGCAAATAGCTGGTTTTTTATGGCGTCGAGGGTGTTGAGCTGGTGCAATGGTGAACAGTGGAGTTGGAGTGGTAGGTGACAGTGGCGTGGTTGCTCAAATTCAAACTTTGGTGGAAAACGACGTAATACAGCATGCACAACTCTCCAAATGGATAAATGACTAATGAACAAAAACAGTCAAAAATGCGTGTTTTTATTTAAATTTTGGCATATTTACGCTTTTGGCGCTTTTTGGCGATGACGTCAGCATGACGTCATCGGCAGGTCCCAGGTACGACAGGATGACATGGCAGAGGACAGGTTGGCGGGGTGATGGCGCGAGCAGGTGATGTGGCACTGACACTAGGCAGTGGCGGGCCGATGCGGATGTTACATCACGGTGATGCGGTGCTGATGTCAAGGGCGGAGGGAGGTTTGTGGTTTCTCCCCACACCACTTTTCAGCGCTGGCGGTATTGGGGGAGGGGCCTCCGAACACGCCGGGAGGCCGACGTGTGGCGGGGGTACGGCGGGGAAACCGCCCATCCCCCGGACGTTAACCTCCGGCATATCGGTGTATGATAATGACCGCCCACCCTTGGATCAGGAGCGCTGGCCATCGGATGGCTGGCGAGTTAATGGGACGGCGGATGGTTAAAGGCGGGACCCGCCGGATATATAATATCCAAATATTTATCGAGGGTGGGTTAAGACATTGGTTAGCAAATGTTTTTGCGTGTACGCGCTCGTTTCATGTTTAATTTTTTCAACATTTAAACAAAAGCTTAGATATGAGCGCAGGGGGGAAAACAATAAGGTTTATGAGCGGGGGTTACCATGGTTATTACTTTAACCAGAGGTTAAAGTAACTCCTGGTTAGGACGCGGAAGGGTTCATATTAGTCCCAAATGGACTAATATCTCCCAAAACTATATTACAAAGCTATAGTGCTTTTTAGGGTAGGATATGTAATATTTTTTGGAATTTTATATAGTTTTATTAGAACTAGGGGTAGGGAAGTAACTTAGGGAGATAAATAGTAAAATTAGATGTTAATATGACTTAGTGAGGTTAAAATGTAGTGGAGAATGCTAAGTAGATGAAGTGAAACCTAGACATAGGAAATGACTGGAATTCAGAATGATGATGTTTACACAAGAAATGTGGTTTCTCTTCCTTGAGTAAACTCAGAGTTTGACTTGGTACTTGTCCTGGAATGAAGTAAAACATGACTATGGGGCAGATCCCAAGGTCTCTGAGGGGATGTTAGTAAATGATCTTTGGGGGAAAGAAAGGAAATTAGTCATGCTCCCACTGTTGCACCATCAAGTCACTGCCATGGTGCCAATGCCACAAATGAGCTGAGCCCTTCTTGTCAAGCCAAACACTCATCACACACTTGATTCTACAACCTCAAACTACCTACTCAGCCTAATACACCTAACATTTTCTCTTCCTTTTGAATGGGTGCACTTCGATTAGCAAACCCTAATTATCTTCTTTTCTTTTGACTGCCCTCCTATCTAAATGTACCCTTATCTCTTCCAAGGGCCCAGATTAAGCAGTTGGGCTCCTTAAATTCTCTACCTAGCTAGCCACCTGCCAAGCTTGAATTGTTTGGACAGGTATTCTTTCTTTATTCTACAACAGCAATTCAAACGTGGCATGGTCCAGATTAAACTGTTGGGCCATCCATCAACTGTAATCAGCAACAGTATCTCCACATGGTGAATTTTTCTTATAAGATAGCAGTGGCATTTTGACTGGCCACTTTCCTGGTCTTTGGTCTGGGGTTCATTTTCACTATTTTTCTGACCAATTGATTTTCTTACCTTTTGATCATTATTTTAAGGTATACCCTCTTTTCATTTTTTTCTTTTCCTTGTCTGTATACAAAAATACGGAACCTCTGCAGCATGCAGGGATGAACATATTTAGCACTTCCACTGTCAATCATGAAAAATGAAACCTATTGGTATAGGAATCTAACATAATCTATGAAATCAAATAATGAAAATGAAATTCAGCTAACCTATGAAATAAAAAACAATTAATGTATTCTTAGTTACTCCAACATTCAATTATGAAGTGTTACCTTCTTGAGATGATGTGTAAACAACTATTTATACTTTAACTTCTAATGTCCTAGAAAAACAAGTAAAATGTGCAGAAAATAACTCAATAATTGCATGTATTAAATATTCAATCATTCAATCTTGAAATATGATTAAATCAATTTCTTAAAATGATCTTTAGGAATACCAGTTAATGCAATTAAATGATGATCTTAAAAGCAAATATAAAAGCATGAAAAAGTAAAGCTCAATGATTGCATAGGTTGAACATTCAATCACCCAATTTGAAGTCACCTTCTTGGCCTGATCCTTTATTCAATTATACAATGAATTGATGGTTTGATCTAAGAAAGTAAATAACAGAACATGAAAGGAAGCTAAATAACTATTAGCCCTTGCCTCAAACTTAATCCAATTAGAAAATACATAAATCTTCCCTATTGAAATGTTTTTAGAAAAGCAAAGATTACACAGTCATTCTAAAACTAATACTAAGAAAGAAAATGAGCTTTAATCTATAAAAGCAATTAAATCTCATAATCATTAGATGGCCTTTTCCAATGGTGTATGAGAATGGCAAGCGAAGAAGCTCCATATGCAAGCAAAACTAAATCTTCAAATCTCCAAGTATAAGCTCCAAATTCTCTATTAAAAACATGAGCTTTTGTCCAACTTTACACATTAGTTTTTAGAGGAGAGGCTCCCCTATTTATACAAGTACAAAAGTAACTACCCTATTTAATGAAGATCCACTAAAATCATATAGTTACAACCAAATAGCTCATAATGAGACACATATACCTTAAGTGTCTCATAGAGTTCTAATCCAAATAAGAAATGATGAGACACCTCATAGAGTTACATTCCAAATAGGACACATATCCTTCTTTAACCTTTATCCAAATCTCGTTTGAAAGGAATTCAAATTTGAGCATTGGAGACCCCATAAGGGTGCCTTGGAAGCTTCCAAATGGCCTAGACATGTCATGAAACTCAAGCCACATATATAGATACATTAAACCATGTTAATTTCCTAGTTTTTAATCATAAATCCACTTTAAGCACATAAAATAAATAACTTTGGTAAATAAGGATCCTAACCCATATATTTATGAAAATGGTGGCTAACGAAAGGTTATGTGGTTATGGAGTTGCGACATGTAAGTGAAATGGTGGCGATAAATGTGAAAGTGGATGTCATTTTGAAGACATTTTGGAGGCCCAACAATAATAAAGCATGACAAGTTGGGACTGAAACCAAAATGAATCTTAGGTTAAAACAGAGTTGTTGCAAACTGGTATTTCTATTAAGTGAAAGCAATACAATAGTGGTTCTCACATCATCGATCCCCTATTTCATAGTCTAGAGTCCTACATATTTATAGAGAAATATATCTCATTACATATATGCCACTTAGGCTAGATAACTATCAGATTTGTTCCTATTTGTTTAATAAAACACTAAGCTTTCTAAGGGATTTCTGTTATGATAGAATTCGAGTACAAATGGAAGTTTGTGTGAACTGTTATGATAATTTAAAGCTCGACATTCTTTTGGTGGGAACTCAAACATCTGGCCTTTGAATATACTGTGTTGTTTGTTATTGAAAAGAGCTAAGAGTGTCATTACTATCCTCTCTGCTTTGATGTCTCTGTGTGTTTCACTACCTTTTGATTTCACACTCTGTGTTCTCATTCCATCTTTTTTGTTCTTTCATTTAATAACCACGTTGTTCAAGAAACGCCGAGAAAATACTTTCACTGTCTCATGGAATAGAAACGAAATGGATTTTGATCTTGGTCGTTGATCCAGACCTATGGTCATCGAAATCGAAATAGAGGAGGAGGAGCCTTAACAATGATCTAATAGTGAATTTCCAATAAGCTAGATGTGATGGTTTATAGCATGCAACACATAAACAATCACATCTGAGGAGGGTCTTTCACATTGCAATCAGTGTTTTGGAAGGAATTTAGCAGAGCGAGATTAAGATTGTGCGGTCTCCGATTGCGATATTGCAACCGACAGGTAGAGAGGATATCGTAATCGATAGGAAGGAACTTTATCACAATCTGCTATTAGTGGAGGGAAGGACTTCTGAAATTGCAATCGGCGGGAGCGTCTGCGTTATGCGATATCACAATCAGTAGGTGGGTCTATGATATGCGAGAACGCAATAGGCTAACTGAAGTAATATCACAATCAACAAGCGGAGGGGTAAGGACTTAACCGTAATCCCGAACCCAAAATGTAATAAATATAATATATAGTATTTCGAATCCGACAGGCTTCACGGATATCGCAATCGGGGGATGGAGCTATATTTCAATTGGGGTATCTGGGGTTTATCGCAATCGGTATATCGATGGAGTGGTAATGGGACATCGGTGGGCTTGCGATATACAATATCGCAATCGAAAGTGGAGGAGGGAAATAGGCGGAGATATATAAAGGAAAAAAGGAAAGGGACGATGTGATATATGAAACGTGGCCTACGGGTCTGAGTATGTAAAATGGCGGTGGGTTACATATATATATATATATCTATATATATATATATTATATATATATATATATATATAGATATATAATATATATATATTATATATATATATATATATATATATATATAATGGTTTGTGGCTAGAGTTATATATCAATGGGTTTTGCGGCTAGAGTTAGTGTTATACGAAAAATGGAATGCGGCTAGAGTTGGGTTTATGAGTAACGAATGGTAAAAACAAAGGATTAAAGGGAGATGTTTTAGAGAATATGGAAATTTCTCCAAAACAGTTAGAATAGACATGTCCTTCCTTCTTTGATATTCAAATGTAAATCATAGCAACCTAGTTCAGAAAAACAACAGATAGATTCAAAGATCAGTGGTGGAAAACCTTGACTAATAAAACTAAAATTTATTTGATTAAGTTATCATGGATAACATCGGCGCCAATGGGGATGTTGCACCCCTGTGGTGTAGCAAAGAACAAGCGGACTAGTGCCATACCATTTCTCTGATCCCATTTTGAAGACTACATTCAGACCCACTGCACCAAACTGAAAAGAAAACTGCAAAACAACTGGAACTGGCAACTGTAAACTATAACCTAAAGCTGAAGGAAATACTTGCACAACAAGCTTATTTATGTACATACTCTATTATCTAAAAATCTACCTCTTTAATTCAAGTAATATAAAATCTCCAGTATAACCAGTCAAACAACAGATTATACACTTGGGCTGCTTGGCTATGCTTGAACAAAATCAGTAGTGGATCATATATGGGAAACTTGGAAATAAAACTGAATCCATCGCCTGAGATGACAAATGGAAGAGACTTCACCTTCACTGATGACTGAAAAGGACTTGTAGTAGAATTCATCTTGAAAATTTTTAAGCTACTGATTTGTAAGCAGTGGAGTCACCATGACGCTTCAATCTTGAGTATCCTTTAAGAGTGGAGTCGCGAGGGTAATATCACAACCTTCAGAACTTCTAATTTCCTATTACCCTCATGAATGAGAAAGAAGAGACTCAAAGAGAATCCTGGAAAAGGGAGATTTTCAGCTCCCGACAGATGCACCAAAATGTTATCATCGGATTGGTGGGGGTTGGGTTATGTCAACCCTTCAACTCGTTGTAACTATTTCAAAGCAGCTTTTGATTGGAAGTTAGCCCTTCCAATCTGACAAGTCTCTCTCAATATTTTTTAAGAATGCAGATGGCTAACTCTGGTTTTCTATTTGAATTTTTAGGTGAAAGAGTGTGAGGGGAACCACCATTGGGCATGGAGTCAGTTAAAGGAAAATAACAACAAACAAAACACTATTTATGGAAGCTAAGGCATCTTTGGTTTCCTAAGGTGGATAAAGGCATTAACAGTAATGACAACAAATTGAAGGAAGTTGGAGTTGTTTATCATAATTCCAAGTAATCAAGATACTAAGAAAAACTGAATATAAGGCAATCACAGTAATCACGACAAATTAAAGGAAGTTGGAGCAACACAATATTGAATTCCAAGTAACCGATAAGCTATGAAAACTAATAATGACAAAGCATGACAAGATGGGACTGAAACTGGAATGAATATCAGGTTAAAACAAAGTTGTTGCAAACTAGTATTTCTATTAAGTGAAACAAATACAATAGTGGTTCTCAAATCATTGATCCCCATTTTCAGAGTCGAGAGTCCTACATATTTATAGAGAAAGATCTCTCATTACATATCTGCCACTTGGGCTAGATAACTATCAAATTTTTTCCTATGTGTCTAATAAAACACTGAGCTTTCTAATGGATTTCTGTTATAATAGAATTCAAATATAAATGGAAGTCTATATGAAATGTTATGATAATTTAAAGCTTGACATTGTTTCGGTGGGAACTTCTAACTTCCTATTACCCTTAGGAATGAGAGAGAAGAGACTCAAAGATAATTCCAGAAAAGGATATTTTCAGCTCCAAGCAGAAGTACCAAAATGTTATCAACCGGATTGGTGGGGGTTGGGCTATGTCAACCCTTCAACTTGATGTAACTATCTCAAACCAACTTATGATTAGAAGTTAGCCCTTCCAATTTGAGAGGGATCTCTCAATATTTTTTAAGAATGCAGATGGCTAACTCTGGTATTCTATTTTATTTTTTGGGTGAAAGGGTGTGAGGGAACCCACCATTGGGCATGGAGTCAGTTAAGGGAAAACAACAACAAACAACACGTTATTTATGGATGATGAGGCATCTTTGGTTTCCTAAGGTGGATAAAGGCATTAACAGTAATGATAGAAAATTGAAGGAAGTTGGAGCTATTTAACATAATTCCAAGTAATCAAGATACTACGCAAAACTAAATATAATGCATTCACAGTAATCGCAACAAATTAAAGGAAGTTAGAGCAATACAAAATTGAATTCCAAGTAATCTGTAAGTTGTGAAAACTAATAATAATAAAGCATGGCAAGCTGGGACTAAAACCAAAGTGAATATCTAGTTAAAACATAGTTGTTGCAATCTGGTATTTATATTAAGTGAAAACAATATAATAGTGGTTCTCACATCATCAATCCCCTTTTTCAGATTCGAGAGTCCTACATATTTATAGAGAAAGATCTCTCATTACACATCTGCCACTTGGGCTAGATAACTATCAGATTTGTTCCTATCTGTTTAATAAAAAACTGATATTTCTAAGGGACTTATGTTATAATAGAATTCAAATACAAATGGAAGTCTGTATGAATTGTTACGATAATTTAAAGCTCAACAATGTTTTGGTGGGAACTCAAACATCTGGCCTTTTAATCTGCTATGTTGTTTGTTATTGAAACGTGATGAGAGTGCCATTACTATACTCTGTGCTTTGTTGTCTCTTTGTGTTTCATTGCCTTCTGATTTCACTCTCTGTGTTCTCATTGACTCTTTTATATGCTTTCATTTAATAACCATGTTGCTGAAGAAACACCAAGAAAACACTTTCACTGTCTCACGGAATGGAAGCAGAAAGTATTTTGATATGGGCCGTTGATCTGGGCCTGTGGTCAACACAATCGAAACACTAGAGGAGGAGCCTTAACACTAATTTAATAGTGAATTTGCAATAAGCCAGACATGACGGTTTATAGGATGCAACATATAAAAAATTGCATCCAGAGAGGGTCTTTCACATTACAATCAGCAGGTCGGAAGGACTTTGGCAGAGCGGGATTAAGATTATGCAATCGCCAATTGCGATATCACAATTAACGGGTAGAGGGTTATCATAATCGGTATGAAGGAGATTTACCGCAATCGACTATCGACAGAGCAAAGAACTTATGATATTGCAATCGGTAAGTGGGTCTGCGATATTGGAAGGAATGTGATATTGCAATTAGCTAGTAGAAGTAATATCAGAATCAGTCGTCAGAGGGGGAAGGACTTAACAGTAATCCTAGACCCAAAATGTAATAAATATAGTATATAGTATTTCAGATCTGGCGGTCTTCACGCATATTGCAATCAGGGGAAGGAGCTATATCGCAATAGGGGTATCGGGGTTTTATTGCAATCGTGATATCAAAAAAGTTGTAATGGGATTTGGGATATGGGATTTGTGGTGGGCATGCAATATTTTGATATACGATATTAGAATTACAATTGGAGGAGGGAAACGGGCGGAGATATATAAAGGAAAAAGCAGAAGGGTCGATGCGATTATGAATGTTGGCTTGAGGGTCTGAGCCTTTAAAACGAACGGGGGTTATATATATACTATATATAATATATAATATATATATATATATTATATAATAATAATATATAATATAGATATAGATATAGATATAGATTATAGAATAGATATATTTGGATATAGATATAGATAAGATAGATATATTATATATATTATATATATATTAATATATATATATAATATGATAATATATATATATATATATATTATATATACGATATATATTATATATATATGATGGTTTACAGCTAGAGTTAGAAAGTTGATTATGGCTAAAGTTGGGTTTATGAGTAATGAATGGTAAAAACAAAGAATGAAAGGGATGGGTTTTAGAGAATATGTGAATTTCTCCAAAACAGTTAGAATAGACTTTTCCTTCCTTCTTCGATCTTCAAATGTAAAGCACAACAAGCTCTTTTAGAAAAACAACAGATAGATGCAAAGATCAGTGGTGGAAAACCTTGACTAATAAAACTAAAATTTATTTTAGTGAGTTATCATGGATAACATTGTCCATGATCTATGGAAAGAAAACACTTGACATTTTGTCTCATAAAGGTTTAACATTTCTTCCCTTCAAATTTCAAGATCTTTATATGCATAAACTTTATTCTATTAAGTTGTATCCTTGACTGGACTATCTTTACCGGCATTAGTTTGTATTTTATTAAGATATGTCCTTGCATAGAAATCATACAACTTATAATTTCATTTTAATATGAGTAGAATGATATGATGACCATTTCATAATATATCCTTTATTCTTCCTAGGCTTGTTATATGCTTTACTCTTCTTATGTGGAGGAATTTAGTATTTGAACCTTCTCATTCCTCAATGATATATATATTCTTCTTACATATGCACTATATGTTATCCAATTGAATATCTCATTAATACTGTGGGTATAACATCACACTTCCAATGCAATAACCATACTTTACAATTATTACAAAATTGTTTATTTATCCCACTCTATTATGAACCTTTAAGACTATAAAAGTATCATGGTATAGAGTCTTTGGGTCCTCATAAGAGAATTCTTAAATTTGGAAAAACTTTCACACATAAAATAAGTATAATTTTAATATTCAATAAATAGGCACGATAACAAGTAACCACTTGAGGGTTGACCATTTCTACTTCTTAAAAATAATCAACATGTTAGTTGTTTGTTACTTCTTTGACTTACTCTTTACTCCACCACAATTCAACATTGTAGAATTATTTGTTCCAGTGTAGCCTTTCAAGGTTTCCCCTCCCCACATTGGTACTATAACTTTCCAAAGACTTGACACATTCATTATAAGTGCAAGGATTGAATCCAACCTTGTTCATTTATATAAACACTTACTTAAAAATTTAATTAATGAATTATAAGATATATATAGTTTAATATTTGACCTTTATAGTATCTATCAAGAATCAATACACCACATATTTTGATTCTCTAAATTTATTGAATATCTAACATCCTATCTCATTTTTTAACTCATGTTAATTCATGAGAGCTTTGATCCATCCATACATGTAAGAATACCAATGCATCTCATTGTAACTATGCAATGAGCCCTACATGAAAACCATACATATAGGCATGTAATCACAACATGAGTTTGGAACAACAACAAGAAGGCTAAACCTACTTCCTTCACACATAATGTAATTTAACTTTGAAGAACAAGTATTTATATTCTTATGAGATGCATAAAAAAAAAATTCATAGAAAATCGTATGCACACCTCTGTGTGGTTTGTTTATACTCGAAGTGCACACACATCATTTACTCTTGTTTTTACTTGATGATCACTTTATGCAGAATAAGCTGAAAAAATATTCTTTCCATCAAGGAAATTATGATTAAGTATTGCAACATTTTGGCACTTTCATAAAATTGAACTAGTGATATTATTACCTTAGTAAGAAGACAAAGTTTAAGGTTTCACTATCTCGGAATTAAGGAACAACACCATGCATTTACTCTATTTAACCAATTAACAACGACATACTCTGAACCTCATATTATCAGTTCATCTGAACAAATCTACTTATATAAAAAATACATCAAAGCTCAGTCATATGATACGACCCGAACACTATCTCAACAATCTTACTAAACACAATGTTGGTAAAGTAATGATTGTTGATGGTCGACTTCATGGTTAATGGTTTCATACTTGTATATAAAGTGGAATGTTTTAGTCTAAAATCAGCCACTATCATTCTTTACCTAAGCCAACCCACAACAAATCACTTTAGGTTGTATAGTTTCTTTACTACTCCTCTACTCTTGATCTGAAAACGGGGCACTTAGGATTCTTGTCTAACTTACAAGCACCTCTCCCATTTCCAGAGCTTAAATATTCCCAAGTCTATATGATTAACTAATGCTAAATTAAATATGTGCTTGAAAATAAGGTGTATGCTCGTGTTTGTTTTTAAATTGTTTGTGTATTTTAAATTTATTTTCTTGAGATGATATAAAACACACATAGAACAAAAAATAAAATAGTAGATACAATGCAACAATAAAACACATATAGAACAACAATTTAATATGGAGTTCACCCAAAAATCTTGGGCTAAATCTCCTTGAGCTCTAGTCAACTCAACTAGGCTCTCTGGGATTATGGTCTATGTTATTTTATAAGCTCCATGATTAACTCCACTAGTTTACATAGAACACAATGGGTTCAAAACACCATCTTATCCCCTATCTCTGAAGCTCTCGGCTTTCTGCAACTTTCAGCTCTCTAGCTTTTCACTTGACCTCCAAGTGACTCTAAAGACTCCTTGAGCTACTCTGCGCATTCGCTTTTTCACTCTCTATGCTCTCTTTTGCTTTTGCCTACTCTCAATTGATCTCTCTACCTCCTTTGAGGTACTTTTCTGGCTTTTCGGCTACTCCAACCGTTTCTCTACGTTTCATTACCCCTCTGCGGCTTTGTAGCTTCTCTGCTCCCTGTCAGTTAGATTGGCCATCTAGCTCTGCGGCTCCATGGCTTCAAAGTGCATCATTTCCTGTAAAAACACCTATTGCAGCATGGTATGGTGATCAGGAGCGGTTACAGAGGTTTTGGGGCCTTCTCATAGTCAAAAACCCAAAATTGAGAAAATCCCATTACACATAGAGTGTCTCCAAAATACACTATCAGGCGTGATTTTCGGACTTGAAATCCCATTCAATCACCCCTAAAATCCATATCGGGTCAGCCACTAGGCATTATATCACATCGTATTAACATATTGGGTAAAAATCCAAATACATGGGAAAACTTTCAAAAACCCGACAAAATCCTTTTTTATCGAACTTGAAATTATATTTAAATCGCCCTAAAATCTTATCAAGTCCACCTTTGGTCGCTATTGCAATCCCCACTGTTGATCTACAGGATCTCCGTTCAACAGTCGATATCCAATTTCCAGCAGATTAGGAGTAGAGAGGTTACCCGCCCGAAAAGGGGGTTTTCCTCTCTCCTCCGCGAGTGACATGTCGACGAGTGTGTGGACTCAAGCAGAGCTAGCCCAATACCGCTTTCCGCCTGAGGCTCGCCAGAAATCCCGCCTTTATGGAACTCAAATAACATGGCACCATGTTTACAATTCCCTTTTGGGTCCACTTTATCACTTCAGGCAATTTCCTTTGTATTTCGATTTTTACACCAAAACGCGCTAATACACTCGAAATCCCTTTACTGTGGAGCTCAAACATTATGAAGCTAGGTTTATAAAACCCATTGGGTCCGGCGATGGCATGTGCATGTATTATCGCTCCTTTTATCTCCGCGATGTGACGTTACAATGCGATATATTGCAATCGTTGGTCGCATAGCCCTGGGGGTCCTTCCCTCGTCTTATGCGTCGATGTCGATCTGCCAATTTCGGTGATTGGAATATCGCATCGGCCCGGTCCTTACCTTTGTTATTTCACATGTCTACCTTCGACCCGATATGTCAAGGATCAACAATCGGGGGTTTCTCTCCTTTCCACTTAAGTCCGCCTTTTGGACCTCCTCCAATGTGATTTCCCTTTATAAGGGTTTTTTTCCCATTTTAGGGGATTTTACCTCTTTTTCCAAAGAACCAAGGGAATCTTCTTTCTGCGATAACTTCTGCATCCTAAGTCCATTTTTTCCCATTCAAGTTGTGATAGATTCATAAGGAAAATATCTCTGCAATGGGGCTACTTCCAGAAACTTCCTTGGACTTTCATTTTCCTCTGCGAGGAACACTTAGACTTAGGAGTCTATCCAAAATCCATTTTGGATCATGCCTTCTTACTAAAAGAAATTTTGGTCTCCAAAAGACTTATATACTCATCTGAACAGTAAATGAGAGTAACAAAACCCTCTTCTTTGAGCCTCCATACACTTGCCTTGCATAGTGCCTCTGAACCAAATCCTTTGACCACTTTCCTTCCTAAATATGTTGGTCCTCCTCGGAAGAAGTGTCTTCCTCCTTGCCTTACTGTAGAACTCCTATTGAAATGGTCACAGAAGGTCGTTTGAACTTCTCTTCCTTGATCATTGATCCAAGGTGGCTCGAACAAATGTGAAGTACATATCCTCCACAAAAATTTCATTTGTACCTGTTTGACAAGCTGTCAACAACAACTGTTAACAACGACAGAGATACATAGAACAACTGGAATGCCTAAACTCCTACTTCACAAAGGAAACATATTTCACATCTTGCAAACACCTCCATGTCTTACATATGCATACAAATGATGGAATAAATAACAAGCCCACAAAAGATGCCTTTAAAACAAATGACCCTTGAAGTCAAGCATGTAGAAAAAGACCATTAGGACTCTTTTTCAAAAGATGAAACACTTCATTATTATCTCCGTCTTGGAGACGAGTTGACTTCTCCCAAGTCGACATTGCATCACATGCATGTCAAATTAATCAAACCTACAAGTCAATTACACATACATGTTCAAAACAAGGAAAACATCCACATCCCTATGTCCATGCACATCATGTTCATGCATGCATTTCATCGTTCAAGTTTCACTTAAGTACACTGTACTTTCAAAGCTGAAATGAAATATAATGTTGTAGCAATAAAGTGAGCCTCATACTAAACTTCTCCATCCACCTTCTTCGTAAAATCCTGCAATTTGCGTTCAATTAACAAAGAAACGCAAACATATGCATCAATAGACATGCAGCCTTAATTGGATAAGAATTCTAACCATTTCTCACCAATCCCTTTCAAACGTACTACCTTTGTATGCACATCAGCATCAACATGTGAATCATCCTGAGACACATCATGCATGGAAACTTCCTTTCCATTTCTGCCATTTTGTCTTTCCACCTTCTTTAGCTTTTGTGGAAACATTACTGGATTCAAAGTCTAACACTTTTTAGCAAGATGCCCTTTCTTATGGCAGTAAGTGCAACACATGTGCATCCTCTTCACAACATGATTTGCCTTGTCCAATGGACCCTTGGCTTCTTGCTTCTTTTCCTTCAAAAGTTTCTTGTATGTGGCCATTCTCTTCCAACATCTAGAAACAATATGGTTATCCAAACCACAAAAGGAACATGAAATTATTTTCCCATGCTTATGTGGAAATTTATCATGCTTTGCAAAATCAAAAGGAAGATGATTAGAACCATATATATACCTGCCCCTTTCACCTTTATTGCCTTCATGAGGAGGTGAATCAAATGAAGAAGTGGCTCCCTTTGGAACACCATCAATCTCTTCAAGGTTGTTAGAGTCTCCACAGCTCTCTCGTTCAAGTTTGTGCTTCTGAACACCTGCATCCTCCAAATGATGTTTCAAGCTATTGGATTCCTCCTTAATACAATATTCACACTCTTGAAGTGGAAGACCTGCAATGCAACTCCTTCTTGGAGCTATTTCAATGGTCTTCATGGCAGCTTTGGAACTTTCTCCATAAGCTTGTCCAAGCCAAGACCCAAATACTTAGGCCTTTTCTCAATTATTATTGGCTCGAAAATACCTTGTGCATGTCTACCGAAGCTTTTTCCTTCATAATCCATCTTGGACATTAGCTTGGAACCAATGCCTTTGGTATGTTTTTCAAAAGAACCAATATAAGTATTCTTAGAAGAATTTGAAGACAAACTGGAATGGTTTACCTCTTCTTCAAGCTCATATTGACCAAGGCTTCTTTGGAAACAAAGAGCTATGACTCCAACTCATGCATCCTTTTCAAGTTCATATTTGCAATATGAAGTTGCCTCTCCATTTCCTTCAGTTTGTCAAAAAGCAACTGCTTCTCTTCCTTCATGGAATTAAACTGCTCTCCAAGTATGTTGCTCTTCCTTCCCTCCTCACACATTTCTCTAACCTTGTCCATCATAATGAACAAGTCTTGCTTCATGTCTTCATGAAAGAGTCTTGTGAGGCAAGAGGAGTTTGAGGACTCACTTGTAGAAGTTGTCATTATACCAATGAGCAAAAGAACTTCAAACAAGATAACTAAAGATCTTATCTAAGCAACCTTTTGCAACAAACCTCTTGTGCTTCAAGGATTGTCTTAAGGTCCTTTGGGATAGAAGAATGCCTTCAACCCTTCTTCCTTCTTGGCCTTCCTGGACTGAGTTATCAATAACATTCCCTTCACCTCTGCAAACTCAAAAAATAGTCAGTCTGCAACAAGCATATAATCAATGAGATAGTTATTCCTTGACTGCCCTGATCCGGATTTAAACAGGAACGCAATAGATTACAGAGATAACCATAAATACAGAGACGCGATAACCATAGATAAAGAGATGCAGCGGAAATAACACTTCATTTCATTAATGGAAAATACCGAAATATGCTTACAACCAGAATTGGAAATAAACCAGCTAGGACGATGGTAGCTTATCTTGAGAAGAGATGTGCGGCTACATGTCTCTGAACTGTTCCGAACTTGTGTTACAATGAGGCTCGAAGGCCTATTTATTATTGAGAAACAATGGAAAACCCTTCACATTCCAAAAACCGACCCTTAGAAGATGAAACGCCAAATTGTGGGCCCTGTTTTGGGTAAATTGGTACATCAATTTCCCGGGG
>APFE030227722.1:121972-137853 GCA_000404065.3 Pinus taeda
CCGGAAGTTCAGGACCCGAAAAACTGCTAAAAATAGTAAGTTGTGCTACAATTAAGGAAACTGAAAATGCTAAAAGAGAAAATTGTGGGGGTCCAAATGGGATAGGTGGGTGGCCACCAATATCCACCTGGATCATGCCCAAACACCTTTTAGACAAGCAATCTCTGTTGTGTTAATCAAGCATTCTGACATAACCTTCTGTGAAGCTGGGGTTATCAATCTCAAGCTCTAATACCACCTGATCTGAAAATGGGGCACTTAGGATTCTTGTGTAACTTACAAGCACCTCTCCCACTTCCAAAGCTTAAATATTCTCAAGTTTATATGATTAACCAATGCAGAATTAAATATGTGCTTGAAAATAAGGTGTACGCTTGTGTTTGTTTTTAAACTGTTTGTGTATTTTAAATTTATTTGCTTGAGCTAATATAAAACATATAACAACAAATAAAACAGTAGATACAATGCAGTAATAAAACACACATAGAACAACAATTTAATATGGAGTTCACCCAAAACTCTTGGGCCACATCTCCTTCAGCTCTAGTTAATGCAACTAGGCTATCTCGGATTATGGTATTTGTTCTTTTACAAGCTCCATGCTTAACTACACTAGTTTACACAGAACACAATGGGTCCAGAACACAATCTTATCCCCTGGCTCTGAAGCTCTCGACTTTCTGGCTCTAGCTTTGGCTTTCTGCAACTTTCATCTCTCTCGCTTTTCATTTGACCTCCAAGTGACTCCAAAGACTCCCTCAGCTGCTCTGCACATTCTCTTTTTCACTCTCTTTGCCCTCTTTTTCTTTTGCATGCTCTCAATTGAGCTCTCTACCTCCTTTGAGGTACTTTTCCGGATTTTCGGCTACCCCAGCTGTTTCTCTGCATTTCATTATCCCTCTGTAGCTCTGCGACTTATCTGCGCCCTATCAGTTAGACTCGCCATCTAGCTCTGCGGCTCCGTGGCTTCAAAATGCATCATTGCTTGTAAAAATGCCTGCTGCAGCATCGCATGATGATCAGGAGCGGTTAGAGAGGTTTAAGGGCCTTCTCATATGCAAAATCCCAAAAATTGAGAAAAACCCATTACATAGAGAGTGTCTGCAAAATACACTATCAGCCGTGATTTTCGGACTTGAAATCCCATTCAATCACCCCTAAAATCCTTATCAAGTCCGCCATTAGGCATTATATCACATCGTATTAACGTATTGGGTAAAATCCCAAATACACAGGAAAAAATTCAAAAACCCGACAAAATCCTTTTTTATTGGAGTTCAAATTATATTGAAATCACCCTAAAATCACATCAAGTCCGCCTTTGGCCGCTATCGCAATCCCCACCATCGATCTACGGGATCTCTAATCAACAGTCGATATCCAATTTTGGGCAGCTTAGGAATAGGGAGGCTACGTGCCCGAAAAGGCAGTTTTCCTCTCTCTTCCACTAGCCACATGTCGACCAGTGTGTGGGCTTGAGCAGAGCCAGCACAATGCCGCTTTCCGCCTTAGGCCCACCCGAAATCTCGCCTTTATGAAACTCAAGTAACATGGCACCACGTTTACAATTCCGTTTCGGGTCCGGTTTATTGCTTGAGCCAATTTCCTTTGTATTTCAGTTTTTACACTGAAATGTGCTAATACATAGGAAAGCCCTTTAAGGCGGAACTCAAACATTATGAAGTCGGGTTTATTAAACCCATCAGGTCCGGCAATCACATTTGCATGTATTATTGCTCCTTTTATCGCCGCGATTCGACGTTGCGATGCGATATATCGCAATCGCTCGTCGCATAGCCCTGGGTGTCCGTTCCTTGTCTTATTCCATCGTCGATGTCGATCTGCCGATTTCGGCGATCGGAATATCGCATCGGGCCAGTCCTTACCTTTCTTATTTCACATGCCTGCCTCCGACCCGATATGTCGGGAATCAACAATTGGGGGTTTCTCCCCTTTCCGCTTAAGTCCACCTTTTGGACCTCCTCCGATGTGATTTCCCTTTATAAGGGTTTTTTGCCCATTTTAGCGGATTTTGCCTCTTTTTCCACAGAACCAAGGGCATCTTCTTTCTGCGATAACTTATGCATCCTAAGTCCATTTTTGCCCATTCAAGTTGAAGTAGATTCAGAATGAAAAGGTCTCTGCAATGGGGTTATTTCCAAGAACTTCCTTGGACTTTCATTTTCCTCTGTGAGGAACACTTAGACTTAGGAGTATATTCAAAATCCATTTTGGATCAACTCTATGTCAAAACGGTCTTTAATTTAAAATCAATTAGTCAGTCTTATGATTTGTTTTAATTTTAAAACGATAACAAGATTGTCAAAGTAGGGCCCATTGCATGGTCTTTGTTATGAGAGACTCTCTATAATCTTTTTGAAAAAGACTTATAATCAAGTACTTTTAATCTTTAAAATTAATTTTAATTTGATTATTAACTTCGTTACTAGGAAGAATGACATAAAAATAGATTTTAAAATATAAAATATGTTATAATTATTAATTATAATGAAAAAATAAGATTTAATAACTAATTTCTTTGTTATGCTCATTTTGTTTTCTTTCCTCGAAACTTTTAATATAAGGAAAATATTTAAAGCAAAAAATTATTGGTGAAGTGTTAATTTTTATCAAAGTACCACTCTTGGAGTGCAAAATTTTAAACATAGTGTTGTTTGTCATTTAAGAAAATAAATTAAATTCAAACCTTCCCTTCCACTACTGGTCAAGTTGCCCAAGGCAAATATTTACCATGAAACAAACCATAAATTTTGACTCGTAAAGACGAATCCAAAGTCAAACCCTCAATTCCACTACTAGTCAAGGAGCCCAACCCAAATATTTACCATGAAACAAACGAGAACTCTCCCAAAAACCAATGACACTAGTGTTGGAGGTCTCTTGAAATCTGACATAATCAAATCCATCTCTCATGAGGCAAAGGATGGCCACCAAGCCATCTCTCTTAATTGCTTCGTCTATCCCATACTCATTCATTTCGTCCATCAACAACTCGATTGAGATTAAAATTCTTTGAAATACGAAAAATTGATATTTTAGTTATTCATGTGTTTTTGAATTCTTTATATTTTTATATAAAAGACACACACGATTTTATATACATTTTTCATAATAATGTAATGCTATAATTTAAGGTAATTGAAATTTTTTTAACTTGTTTAAGCCTTTCGACAATATATTTAGATATAATATCTTATAAAATTGTATATATGTATTTTTATTTGTTATTTTATTAATTTTCATTATTAATTTTGAAAACCTTTTTTAGTTTTATAAGAAAGCACAAAATACTAAATTTATCTTAATTATCGATATCAAAAATTATATTATACAGAACAATATTAATTATTACCTTCATTATATTATAATCATATAATATTATAATATTAATTATTGCAAAAATATATATATATTACTTTTTATGCAAAAACGACCTTTATTTAATTCAATTTAAATATAATTGAAATTTGATGTTAAAATGGATATGAACTTCTCTAAATTTATTAGTGGAGTGTGGGATATTTAATTAAAATTTGAAGTTGTACAAAAAAATATATTAATTTTATTATAATTTTAGTTTTTAATTAAAGATATATATAAAGTTATTTAAAATGAACTATATATAATAAGAGGTAATTATATTTTACCTATTATGTTTAAATGTCTTGTAATTATGTTTATGAAAATGAGATAAAGTAAATTAGTTGTATAGTAATAATTGATGTACAATGTTTTAAATACATATACGACTCAACGAGCCACTATCATCCTTGTGCCCCCTAGTACAACATGTCTTTAGAGGGTGTTTCAACATGGAAACCGTAGTTATGGGTTCCCCATTTAACGGCGAGCTACTTTTAGAAGGTTCAATAGGGGCACGAGACAACCATCCATGTTCATGATGAAGTCCGCATGGTGTACTCGGAGTTAAGGAGGGGGGCGAGGTGTGAAATTGAATATTGCCCATGTTTAAATTCACCTTGTCTTGGTTGGTGGTAACACCATGGAACATCATCCTTGGCGGTATCCTGTGATGCAGAACAGTTTGTGCACACATCACAAAGCGATTTAAATTACATGTGGATGCTACATGGCATTAAGAAATTGGCCTAACTTCAATTGGCCATAACTTTCAATCCAAGAGTCACATTGACATGGAATTTATATTTTTCGAAAGCCCTCGACAAGCTAGACTAGATCATGGTATCAAATTTTATTTCTGAAAACTTTGGAAGAGGAGGATTTTTTGTGAGGCCATATTCATAACAAACTTAAGAGGTTGGGATATGTCATAGATAACGCCTTCAAGAGCTTGAGATATTATGATGGGTGAGAGGGAGTGTTATAGTTATGTTTATAAATTTTAATAAATGGTGTGTTATAGTATCAATGGTCATGGAAAAGTACATCCATTCATGTTGAGTTGGATTCTCTAACCAATGTGATCTCAGCCATAGAATAGATGGAGATGTTTATGGGAGAGGAAGAACATTCCTCGCACAAAGGAAGAAGGATAATTTCAACTCTCTACATCCACAACCTTTTGGAGCCTGTTGGAAACCCTTTTATGGGTTTACTAGTCTTTTTCTCCCACTAGCGTGGCTTCCATGACACTGTATTTATATCCCATAGTAAGTGCTATAGGTTCCACCAAAGGGTATTTCTCTCCAACCTCATAACTTATAATAATGGTATCTATTCTTTGTCTAGTCATTTTTTTTTGTGTGCTTTTTCTTTTAGAAGCTCAAGATAAAGACATAAGGAGGATTGTTTTCTTCTTTTCTTATTTTCCCTCTTTAAGCATAAGTAATTTCAACTTTTTTCATGACGGTTGAGGTCAATCTCTCATATTAACCTCTTTAACATATTTTCTAGAAGATTTATTATACCAACATAAATTCTCATTCACTATAATTTTCTTCTTTAGAAAATAAAACAATATTTCATCACATGTCCTTTAATTTTCCTCCACCCAAGAAGAAAGAAAAGTAACATAATAGTATTACATATGTGAATGCTAAAATCCTTCAATGCTACTTCGTCCCAACTCTACAAAGACGACATTAGTGAGTTAGTTAACATTCAGTGGAAGAAGTTAATGGAACGAAGCGATGCCATTCACGTTGGAACCCTTCTCGATAGGATTCTTGTGTAGCTCTACAAAGACATTGATGTGAGGCAATGAGTGCTCTAGAGGGACATGATTTTTAAGAAAGCTGAACAACCCTTGGATAGAATAGGGAGACCCTAGTTATATCCCATAAAAAAATCATATACCTCGATTTAGAAAACAAAGTGATTTGCCTCCTCTGCCATAGTTTATAAATGTTTTCATAAATGTTTTCTAGGAGAGGGAGAGAGGCAAGGAATCATTAGTGTGTATGATTTTTTCATTTCATCCTGTATCAAAACCCAACAATGAAAAATAGAGATTACACATTTGTACAAAACCCTTTGAAAAGACCCATTGAGTAGTGATGATTGTTAGTGTTAAGAGGGTATCTCCACTAAAGATAATCTGTATGAATGATCAAATTCGTATAGTTGTGGATGCTAATAGAGTTATCTAAAACAAATATTATTTAGGAAGGAAGAAAAAAATAAATGTTTCACAATAGCTAGCAATGTAGGAAGAACAACTCTTAATTCCACACTCTTTCTTTCCAATGTGGTTAGGAAATTCCGTGACCTTGAATCAAACTCTACCATGTTATAATAGATTATGTAGAAACTCATGTTGAAGCATAGACACAAATATTGTAGCATGATTGATTGATGATGGGAGGAAAGAGAAAGGCATTTATATCTAGAAAGAGTTTTAGTTATTGGATGTCTACCTTTTTTATTATTCTGTCTTGTAAGTTTGTACAAAAGAAATCCAAATGTTGTAGATGCTGAGAGATTTCTCTACCTTCTATTAAACTTCCATATAAAATAAAATAAACTACTTGTTGTTGATAATATATGCACAACATTATATATGAAGTTCCCTTTGAAAACATTGTTAGATTGTTGGATCAAATGAAACTTCTTAGCATTTTCAATGATATTGTTAGTGAACATGTTGTTTGCCCTTTGAATTTTTTTTGGCATCTGTAAAGGAAACACTTTGAGATTTGTGTTCTGGTCATTTTGTGTAGTGATTATGTTCAATAGAGTATCGTCGAGGTCTTTGCAAGATTTATAGTTTATCTTTGTTGTGTTTATTTGGTTTATTAGTTTTAACACATAGAATTTTTAAATTTTGTTATAACATATAAATTATTTTGTGAATTTCGAACAGCCTCAACCGTCACATTTCAAATTTTATAAGAGTGATGAACCATCTCACCTGGTGCCAGCTTGTCGGATTCCAAAATCTTTTATGATCCGAAATGAAATACCTAAAACATAAATATCCCATCCCATCTAGATATAATTAGTATAACCGGGCCGCATTTGGGAGGTTGTACAGGTGAAGCGGAGCGAGGCTGGGAAATGAATAAGGAAATAAATGCGTAGAGGAGCGCGGGATTTGAGAGGAGCTATGCATTTGAGAGTGGGTGTACCTTCGATTCCCTGATTATGCCTTTAGATTTGTTACTGTTACGTCTGGGAGATTCGCAAACTGCCGACCCATAACACTTACCTCCAATTTAATTTGTGAGCTGGCAGGAGATTGGACATGGCTGGGATTTTTTAGGTTGGCAGAATCAAACGTTTTCCAGTTTTTTATTGTTTTTTTCCAGCATGGCCATGATTAATTGGATAATTGTTTCTGTGTCTGTCTTTTTTTCTTTATGGTTTTTATTTTTATTTTTGCATTTTTGTTTTGGCTTGGTTCTGGTTTTCTTTTTTCAATGTTGGTGGAGAGGGACATGAGATTGCTTGAGTTGGTTGTGTTTAGGAGGGAGAGGAGTTTGATCTAGTTGGTCCCGGTTAGCAGGGAGGATGATGCAAAAGAGAAGCTAAGAGAACATGGCATCCAGGTTAGGAGGGAGGATGATGCACGTTGTTATTTTTTATTTGTATTTTAGAATGATTTTATAATGGACAGTCTGAATTAATTGTGTGTGCGCTTGGAACATTATATTATGCACATTTATTTTCCTACCACTTCTTATCTTTAGCTTTGTGTTTGGCATACAGAGATAGAAATACTGATTCAATAGATAATTGTAAAATGCATGCAATGGTTTTTTTCTATTGCAGATGAGAAGTATTTAAATACATTATAGTTTTCCCTTGTATTCAAACTCTGTAAAGATAGACACATTTAAAAATTCATGATCTCTCATGCCTTGGATTTCTGAGACTGTATCTAAGAGGTGGGATAATCTTCAAAGCTTCTTTTCATTCAATGTTCTTGGACAGTTACAGGTATATTTTCTTTTATAATGTTTGTTTTTAATAGCGCAGAGTTATAATTTTGATTATTCGTTGTTTTGTTTTAGATTTTAAAGAAACTCGTTAAAATTTAAATCTAAAAATATTGGGGTTTATCCGGATTGGTTCGTTCTCCCACACTGTGCTTCTATTTCAAAGATATGGTCTCACACAACCCCAGTTGGCATAGCTATGGAAACAAATACTTGCGTGAGGGTCAGCACTTTTGCTTACTCCAAGGCAATGTGCCCAGCACACGTAGGTAAGTATAGATGCCTACGGCAGGGAATGCGACTGCGAACCAGTATTCAGTCAGTTTTGCTATAATAGCGGCTGGTAAAAAGTGCCATTGGTTTGTTATTTATTATATGCCTAATTAGACTTACCTAGTCACGGCTATAGTGGCTATGGTTTTCAAAACTCATTCCTGACGGGGCCCTAAAAAAAAATTGCAGCTGATGTGGGTAGTAAAAGTTACAGGGCATTACTTAATTTGGCATGGCATCTTAGTGTTGAACGGCGGCCCTGTTCCAGTTTTTGCTTTGTTCTTGCCTCTGCCCAGTGCTGCCATAGGTCTAGGTCTAAGTCTCGTGATTTGTGCTAATGAGTAGTTTAGGAGAGGCACCTTTATTTTGTCAACAGTGAAGTCTAGGTCTAAGTCTCGTGATTTGTGCTAATGAGTAGTTTAGCAGAGGCACCTTTATTTTGTCAACAGTGAAGCAAATTACTGCCTCCTTGTCTGAAATCAGTCCCTAGAAATTGTGGGAGAATCCTATTTCCGTCTCTATTACAAATTTAATGCGTCCTGACATGTCTGGGCGATAGCCAGATATAATGCGCGCAGTGATGACCACAAGAGAAAAAAAAACAGGGACCGTTATAATTTGTAATAGAAGTGGAAATAGGATTTTCCTAAATTGTGTCACTCAGGTTTCTCAATCTTTATTCTCCCTTGAAATCAATCCCTTAGAAATGGTGTCACCCAGGTATTTTTTTTCTTTATTCTCCCTTGATAAGTTTACTATGAACATTTTTGTGGTTGTAGCCCATATAAGTGTGTTTTCTATTACATTTTTGTGGGGATAGCCTATATAAGTGTGTCTTCTATTTCAAGCTTTTATATCAGCTTGAAAGATTACAGCCCAACCAATCTAATTGAAATAGTAAAGACTTTTAAGGATGTCCATGTCAACTGAATTAAATTGAAATCATAACAACATTGACAAAATTTTCTAAATTGAAATCATAACAACATTATTCTCTAACAGGCAGTATCAAAATGCTTTGGATAGGGAATAGAGCAGATGACAAATGCAAAACATATGCCAACAAATATTTTTGCTGTGTTGTTAAACTTTTTTGAAGAATGAGGTGTAGATGTGGACCAGAAAAAAGACGTCCTATTATTAGGGGGCTTGCCTTAGGTTGCTGATATTGTGTGAGAAAAGAGAGGATATTTAGTTGTTGAAGACTTTCAATTAGCTTGATTTTACTTTTACTGCTGTGGATAATCTCATGTACACCTATATATATTACAGTGTATTATTTTTTATTTCATGTGAAATGTCAGGAAATTTATAAAGGGCAGGTTTCTATTGTGTATCGCATTTATTTATTTTGAATTGGATTTGAAAGAATATTTAATTAATTTTACTTTGTGTTTATTGTATAAAGATAAAATTGTTATTAAACATTTAACCTTGTTATGATATGAAACAGGTGGACTGAGGAGGAGAGCAGAGATGAAATATGGTTTAACAAAAGAGTAACATCTTTTTGGGTAGTTGGAAGGTAATAAGGAAGTTCTGCACAGGGTTGTAGTTCAATTCATGAGATAGATCAATAGCGTAACAGTTAGATTTGAAAGAATGTTTAAGTAATTGTTTTTTCTATTATTGTTATTAATGGACAATAAAATTGCTACTAAATATTTAATTATTTTCTGATATGTAACAGATATATGGGAAATGCTCTTTACAAGAGTAAGATATTGTGCGAGACAAGACAAGGTGCATGCAAAGCCTAGGTTGATGGAAGGTCCAAATCATATAGGAGTAGCAAGTAGATGATGTGTAATTGGTTAAGACAATTATATTATTGTTGATGTAAAGAGCTAATAATAATAAAGGCTTGCCCCTTCTAGCAACCTTCATGGGTAGCCATGGCCAAAGCTATCATGTAGGAGTGTCTTTTTTTATTGTGTTTCTCATGGTTTGTGGTTTAGTTTTTAATTTTTTTTCTATTATATTTTTATGCCTTTGGTTTTTAATATTCTAATTTTTCTACCATCATTTTGTGATAACAATTTTTGAAATTATTTATTTTGAACTTGAAAGATTAATAATAACAAATTTTTAAATTATTTATCAACTTGAAAGATTAATAATAATTATTAGTTTTTGAATGAAGTGTTTTTTTCATAATAATTTTATAATAAAATTGTTAACGCAATATTACCTTAAAATTTTCACTACCCTCTTTATGTAAAAACATTCTATATATTTAATTTTTAACCTCACATGTCAAACTTTAATTTTTGAATTTTAAAACTTGGATGTGTAGAGCCTCTCTTTATTTTAAATTTCCCATCTCAAAATTGAAATCTTAGCACACTAATAACAATTGTAAAATTACATTTAAAAATTACAATGTTAGATAAATTTACAATTGCATTTTTAATCTACATTTATGAAGATCACTTTTAAAAATTTCAACTTTAACTTTTGATGTCTTGGACACTTGTACTCTATTCATTTTCAATTCCACTACTTAAAATTAGATGCTTATACACACATTTACATACTCCAATGACTTTCATAAAATTAAATTTGTGAACTTTCTACAACCTCACTTTAAAATATATTTAATAAAGAAGAACATTATAAACATAAAATAGAATATATTTATGTGTGATGTGATGTGTTGTGTTATGTTGTGTTGTAGTGTTTTGTGTTGCATACTGTTAATCTCAACCTCTAATGTTTATGTTGTTGTTGTTGTGTATGCGTGTATAGGGTGATACACATAACACTCTATTTAAGTTGATTTAAATATTCAAAAATTGTTGTTTGATAAACACGTGCTTTGATTGCATTCATATGATATTTATAAACTAATTTAAATATTTTTGATGTTCTACACACCTAAGCTAAAAAATTGTGTTTCATTAATTGTATGTTAAACTATATTTTTCTCAAAAACATGTGATTTTTGTATGGAATTTTCAAATATAATGATCATATTGTTATCAAATTTATATTTTAATATATTAGAGCACTTATCCGTTCTTAAAAATTCTCACATGACGACCTCCATTAGAAATCGAATTTGGATCTTAGAAAAAAGAAAAGAAAAGATCTTAAAAGAACAAGAAGCTTCGTGGAGGCTCAAAACTCGGGCATTATGGCTCAGGGCGGGTGATAAAAAACATTTGCAAGGAATTAGAACACTTATCACTTAAAAATTCTCACATGCGGACCTCCATCAGAAATCGAATTTGGGTCTTAGAAAAAACGAAAAAACAAAACAAAAGATCCTGAAAGAAGAAGAAGCTTCGTGGAGGCTCAAAAGTCGCGCATTATGGTTCAAGAAGGGTGATAAAAACACCAAGTTCTTTCATAGGTTTGCTAATAAGAGAAGGGAGACTACTGCCATTTGGGAGATCAAGGATGAGGATGGAAATTCTCACTCCACACAGGAAGCCATCTCTAGAGAGGTTGTAAAATTTTTCAAAATGACATATAGCGAGGATTTTGTGTGTGGATTTGAGGATATTCTATGGGGAATTGACCCATACCCCACTATGTTTGATGAAGGCCTAAACAATGCTCTCATTGCTGAAGTTTCAAAAGAAGAATTAATGGAAACAATGAAAACATTCTAGAAAAGTGCCCCGGGCCGGATGGGTGGACCATCGACTTCTTCATCCACTTCTTTGAATTATTCAAGGAAGATATCCTCAAGATGGTCGAGGTTTCGAGAACACGAGGCTTCATGAGTCAGAAGATCTCCTCTACATATATCGCCCTTATTCCAAAGAAAAAGCTCTCATCCACATTTTCTGACTATCGGCCCATCTCCTTATGCAACGTGTTATATAAGATCATATCTAAGATTATAGCTATTCGTATCAGGAACACTCTCTCTTAACCTGTCCACATAGGAACACGGGTTTTTCAAAGACAGAAATATCTTTGAAGCGGTGGCTCTCACCCAAGAATGTTTACATTCAATGCACAACAGGAATATAGATGCGGCTCTTTTGAAGATGGACGTGAAAAAGGCATACGATTGTGAGAGCTCGGGCTTTATAAGATTCCTTCTATCTAAGATTGGCCTAGATGTCAGGTGTAGTCGATGGATCATGGCCTGTGCGCTGGATGTAAATTTCATTGTCCTCATAAACGGTGTCCCAACTCCATTTTTCAAAGAGGCCAGGGGATTAGGTCAGGGCTGCTCCCTATCTCCACTTATCTTCATCCTTGTCATGGAATCTCCGAGCTTACACATAAAGATCGCGGTTCAAAAAGAGAGATTCAAGCATCTTCCCATAAGCAAGCATAATTACATGTCACACTCACTTTTTTTCGATGATATCCTTCTGTAAGTGATTTTTTGTGCATATCTACATGGTTGTGTATCATTAAAAGCTTGGAGAGATTTCAAAAAGCCACTGGCATGCATATCAATGATTTAAAATCTTCTTTCCATGTCGCTGATGAAAGTGGTGATACTATCACTTTTATTATAGATCTTTTCCATATCAAAGCATTTCCTATTAAGAAGGGTTTCAAATACCTTGGTTTCTATTTGAAACGTGTGAGTTACAGAGTGGCTGATTGGTCGTGGATTCTGGATCGGTTCTACAACAAAAAATTTTCTTGGGAATATAGATGTTTATCAATTGGAGGACGCGCCATCCTTACCCAATCTGTGCTGGTACAAATCATGGTTTATTGGGCCCTCCTTTTCTATATCCCACCTGCCATTATTAACACTTTAAACAGAACGATAGCCAATTTCATTTGGGGTGGACAGAAAGAGAAGATTAAATTCCATCTCAGCAAGCTTTCAAAGCTGTCTCGGCCAAAAAACATGGGGGGTTGGGGCATATTGGATTTACACTCCTTCAGAAGAGCGCTTCTATGCAAAACTATGTGGAATGCGATTATGGGAGAGTCCAACTGGAGCAAATCTATCAGGGCTAAGTACATGGACAACTGCAACATAACATATTGGTTCAGACAGCGCTCCATTGGGTCCGCCAACGGCTCATACATTTGGAGAGGATTTAAAAAATTGGAGCCGTTTTTCAAGAAAAAATTGATATGGAAATTCCAAATAGGATCCAGCATTATTATTGGTTTAGATGAGTTCGTAGGTGCGGGTGAATCGATCCACATCTCCAATAATCTCCTTAGATATCTACATTGCAGGGGACATTACTTTTGGGCCAGTGTTATTAAAAAATGGGATGGTGCCATGCCAATATGGAAATCTGCTTCTGATATGCAATTCACTGGTGTTCTTGTGGCCCAATGGAACGACATCACTCCTTCCCTACAATCGCGTGGTCTATATCGTTCTTTGGACACAGATGGCATCATTTGGAAAGGTCTTGGCAGAACTTTGGTTGTTTGTGCTAGGCATATATATCTCTAGATTTTACTAACCGAATCCGATACATCTGGTCATATCTTTCCGCCATCATTTGGAAAGGTCTTGGCGGAACTTTGGTTGTTTGTGCTAGGCATATATATTTGTAGATTTTACTAACCAAATCCGATACATCTGGTCATATCTTTCCGCCAACTTTTTGGAAATCTCGATGCCCTTTAAAAATCAATATATTTTCCTCGCTGGTTTTTCATAACATGAATCTCACTTGGGAGAATCTCCAGAAGCGTAATTGGTGCGGGCCTGCTATTTGTCCCCTCTGCAGATCGAATACTGAAAATAATATTCATATTTTTCTTCAATGTCTTCAATCCTTGTTGATTTGGCAGCTCTTATTTGCACACTTTGGATTCACTAATGTCATGGCTCCTACCATCTATGAGGCATTCAATATATGGAGCAACATGTGTAACAAGACGAGACCGATCCCTTTTATCACTATATGGGCCATTTGGAAATGGCGCAATTAGATGATCTTTGACTCCAAAAGGGACCCGTTTAATATAGTCTTCGAATCTATCCTTCGTTTATAAGAAGAGCTTGATCAACCCATTCTTCTCAAATTCAAACAAGGAGTGAAACAACGGCCCATAGATGTCTATGAATATCCCTATGCATTTTTTGATGGCGCTGCCCACCATGACATTTGCGCCTGTGGCGTTTATATAATTCCAGTTGAAGGTCAAGCTTTTGATATACATTGGAATGGAGGTCTTGGAATCAACAGCGATGCGGAAATTATGGCTCTGGCCGGTCTCATCTCTTTCTCTCATTTCCTTGGTCTAAAAAATATTCATATTTTTGGAGACTCCAAAGTCACCATAGACCATGTTTATGTCCAAAAATTGCATAAAAAATATTCACCTCTCTGGCTGGTTGAAGAGGGGTTGCCTTCCTTCTCTTTTCAGATCAGATGCCCTCATATTTTTATTGCTGTATATTTTTGTTTTTCGATGAACATAATATAAATATATAGGGTTTATAAAAGAAGAGAGTTTTAGATTGGAAATTTGCATTTCAAATTAATTTACATCCATTTGCATTGCATTGTATGATATCAAAGTATCTAATTGTAAATTAATTTGATATGAAGAGTTTCCCTTTTTTATATTGGAGGAAATTCTTAATTTTTAATTATAATGATGTTTGTGTTTATTTTTTTTTATGTTTCAAATTAATCTTCAATTTCTAAATTTATTTTGTACTTTGATGACATTTTATTTTATAATTTTTTGGGTTTTCCATCAAATATTTAAATCTCATATTTTCAAGTTTTAACTAAACTAATTTATAACTATAATATGATTTATTTTAAATTAATTTGAGGGCTTGCATTTTAAAATCTACTCTTATATTTTAAAACTTGACACTGCATTTTATATTTCATATCGTAAACTTTCAAGTTTGGATATATGTTAATGACAATGGGAAAATGGAATTTAAAATTAATTATTTTGTTTTGGGATAGCTTCTACCACTTCACATTAAAATTCTATATAGTTAATAATAATGAACTTTCAAATTTGAACATCTATACAAACACTGTTTACATTTTCATAATTTCTTTCAAAAGTTTTGGCCCTCTCATTGTTATTTAATTTACACAGTCACATTTTAAAATTTGATGCTTGTAGGCACATATTTATATAGACCAATTTAAAATTTGATGCTTGTACCAATATCATTTAAAATTCTCTTTATTAATTGAGATGTACATTTAAAATTATAAAACTCTTAAAAATTAAATATAGTTAAGAAACTAAAAAACCAAAATGTTGATTTCAAATCCTAAAATTTATATAAAACAACACTTTGAATTTATATGTTTTGTTATACCATGTCAATTTTTTAAAGTAAATGTTGGGTTGTTTGTATTTTAAAATAATGCAAGTACTTGGAAATTTGATGTTTTAGAGACATGAGCATTTAAAACAATTGTGTATTTTGTTTTTATGGTGTTATAATTTTATGTTGTATACTAAAACTATGTTTGTTTCCAAAAAAAAATGTGTGATTTTTTTGTTGAAATGTTTGTAAAGTCTGTATATTTTAAAATGATTTAAATACATTGAAATTTGATGCTTGGGGGAGCTACCATAAAAAAGAAAAAAGAAAAAATGTATTTGATTGTATGACATCTAATTCTATAATTTTCAGTTGTTTAGATTTTTTATGAAATGTTTAGATATAATAAATCAACTTTGTATTTTTTACAATAGTTTAAGAAAATGCAAGTACTTGGAAATTTGATGGTCTAGAAACAAGGACATTTAAAAAAACAAAATGTGTATTATGTTTCTATGATATTATAATTTTATATTGTATATTAAACTATATTGGTTTATAAAAGAAAGTGTTATTTTTTCTTCAAATGTTTAAATTTTTATTTAATTTTGTTGTGAATTTTGTATGGGATATTATACATATTTTGAATTAAATTGAATACATGTGTGAAATTTGTGTATTTTAAAATAATTAAAATACATTGAAATTTGATGTTTGGGGGGAGTGACTTGTTAAAAATTTAATTTTATAGTTTTGAATTGCATATCCACCTATCCTTTCTCTAGTATTTTTCATGAAATGTTTAGATATAATAACTTAAGAGTGTGTGTTTTACAATGGTTTAAAATAATGTAAGTACTTTAAAATTTGATGTTTGAGAGAGATGGACATTTAAAAAGAAAATGTGTATTTGTGTTTGTATGGTATTATAATTTTATATTTTATATTAAACTATATTTGTTTATAAAAAAATGTGTGATCTTTGTTTTGAAATGTTTAAATTTTTAATTAATTGTGTTGTGATTTATGTATGG
>APFE030227724.1:10422-46781 GCA_000404065.3 Pinus taeda
GGAATATTTGGGTCATATTGTATCTCATGAAGGAGTTAAGGTAGACCCTAGCAAGATTAAAGCCATTAAGGAATGGAAAATCCCCACATCCATAAAGCATTTGCGAGGATTTCTAGGGTTGACAGGGTATTATCGCAAGTTTGTTAAGAATTATGGGAGAATAGCAGCACCTCTAAAAACACTATTGAAGAAAGATGCATTTTCATGGACTCCAAAGCAACAAAGGCCTTCGAACATCTTAAAGAGGCAATGTGCCAAGCACCTGTCTTAGCTACACCGGACTTCACAAAAACCTTTATTGTGGAATGTGATGCTTCAGGAAATTGAATTGGTGTTGTTTTAATGCAAGATGAAAGACCCATTGCTTTTGAAAGTCGTCCAATCAAGGGAAAGTTTTTACACAAAGCTATTTATGAAAAGGAAATGTTGGCAATACTCCATGCACTTAAGAAATGGTGACCCTATCTAATGGGAAGACACTTCAAGGTAAAAACAAATCACGATAGCCTTAAATACTTTTTAGAACCAAGATTATCCTCTGAAGAGCAACAAAAGTGGGTCACAAAGATGTTGGGTTATGACTTTGAAATCATCTACAAAAAAGGGAAGCAAATTGTGGTGGCAGATGCACTCTCAAGAAAGGATGAGGATGTGGAAGCATTGTTGTGCGCCATTTCTATTATCCAACCAGATTGGATAAACGAAGCAAGGGAGGAATGGAAGAATGACGAAGAAGTGTGGGCACTTATTCGAAAGTTACAACAAGATTCCAGTACGTCTGATACATTTAGCTGGAAAAATGATTCGTTATGGTACAAAGATCACTTATACCTCTGTAAGAATTCCCAGCTAAAACAAAAGATTCTTATGGAATTGCACACTTCTCCCTTAGGAGGGCACTCAGGATTTTTAAAAACTTACCACAGGGTTAAGAAGGAATTTTTTTGGGATGGCCTTAAATCAGATATTCAAAAGTTTGTGGCGGAATGTTTGGTTTGCCAACAAAATAAAGTTGAAACAATTAAGACGTCGGGTCTATTACAACCTTTATCCATTCCAAACCAACGTTGGGAGGAGGTTTCAATGGATTTTATCACAGGTCTACCCTAGTCTAAGGGAAAGAGTGTCATCATGGTGGTAGTTGACAGACTTACCAAGTATGCACACTTTTGTGCATTATCACATCCATTTAAATCCAGCACAGTTTCTAGTGCATTTATGGAAACAATTCAAAAACTACATGGAAACCCAAAACTTATTGTAAGTGACAGAGAACCCATTTTCACTGAAAATGTTTTGGACAGAATTATTTTCTTGTCTTGGTACTCAGTTAGCTCATAGCTCATCTTATCATCTCAATCTGATGGGCAAACTGAGATAGTAAACAAATGTTTGGAAGGATATCTTCGTTGCTTTGTATCTGATAAACAGACACAATGGGTCAAATGGTTGCCTTTAGCTGAATGGTGGTATAACACTTCCTTCCCTACAGCAACAAAAATGACCCCATTTATGGCACTTTATGGGTATGAGCCACCATCCATCACATCATATTTAAGAGAAAATTCTAAGGTTCAAGCAGTGGAACATCACATCGAACATCAACAACAAGTCCTCCAACTCTTAAAGGATAACCTCGTGTTGGCACAGAATAGAATGAAACAACAGGCAGATCAACATCGCAGTGAAAGAAGTTTTGATGTAGGTGATTGGGTATTCTACGGCTACAACCATATAAGAAAATGTCCCTCAAGCAAGCTAAGAAGGATAATAAATTATCACCAAAGTATTATGGTCCGTACAAGGTGTTGCAAAAGATTGGTACTATGGCATACAAATTGGAGCTTCCTGCAGCTTCTCGATTGCACCCAGTTTTCCATGTTTCGTGTTTAAAGAAGGTTATAGGCGACAAGCTCCCAGTTCAAACAATATTGCCAGAACTTGACGAGGAAGGAAAATTTATATTGGAACCGGAAGCAGTCACAGAAACAAGATCTCGACAGCTACGAAATCGATCAAATTCGGAGTATCTTATCAAGTGGAAGAACTTATCTGCGGAAGATTCCACATGGGAGGATGAGAATTTTATACAGAAGTATCCAGAACTACTCAAGTGTTGAGGACAACACTTTTTTAAGGAGAGGGGCATGTTGGGTCCCTATAATACTAGTGATTACCCCATTAATATGGTGGTTGTACCCCTTATTAATATTGTTGTGCCCCTATTGTCACCATATTGTTATTAATGTGCCCCATAGAGTCCCTCTAGTGTTATTTTTGTGGCTCTATATTATTATTGTTAGGTCGGCTGGGTTATATTATGACTCCTTAGACTCCTATATATAGAAAGGAGGTTTTGTCATTTGAATCATCCAAGAATTGCTCATTTATGTAATGTAAAGGAGGTTGCCCTCTCAAAGAGGCTGAATTCTAAGGCGTTGATCTATCTTTTCTATCTTTCTTGAAGCTGGTTTCATAACACAATAGACCCTACTACATGAAAAATGTGAAATAAATGAAAAAATGTGATTGCAAACACATATTTTAATGTATTTCACATTTTTTGTGTAATAGGGTCTATCGTAAGTATGCAACATGGGTACTCCTTGGATGCAAAATTAAAGCATGCATCTAATGAGTGCTCCTAGTTGAATTTTGAGTAAAATCATAAGGAGATAAGTTGAAAAGGTAGTTTTTTCTTTCCCCCCACCCCCCTCCCAAAACTTGATGAGGTAATCTAATCTCATTTTATTATTTCCATTATTGTTTTATAATATTCCTTAGGAAGCTCATTTTAGACCTAAAAATGTTTCTAATGACAGACAAATATTAGTGGACAATGTTTGAAAAACTTATGAACTAACTTTAATTACAACATCTACAACTATTAAATTACCCCATGTTAGATTAATTACACCATTTAGCATGCTCTAAAAAAATGCCAACCTGAGCTTCCACACATAGATGAAAAGATTCATTCAGAACTTGTTGCAACTCTGATTTTGTCCCAAGAATTGTATGAAATATTCCAACCCTATAACTCAATGGACCAATGTTTGAGCACATATATTTATGTTGGTAGCTAAGTATAATAGATTTATAGTAAAGTTATTTTTTTATTATAAGAAATATTTGTTTGTTCCAAAACAAAACATTGTTATCAAAATGAAATGAACCCCACAATAAATATAAATGCAGTAAAATGTTTAATACCAAAATAGACAAGAGGAGAAACTTGCACTCTGTCATAGAAACTATACTTACACCTCAAGAAAACTTATAATTTCATGTAGATCTAGGCTACAATCGATGGGTATCCAATTGGAATATGTCTCCAATGACAATGTATAAAAGGTAAGGATCTTCCTTGAGAGGTGTTCCCTAAAAGTCTTCATGAAAGTACTCTTCACAAAGTAGGCTCAAGCTACAAAATGCAATCTCAATTTTGTTATGTTTCTCTATGCAGGTGCAGGGGTTATTTTTATCTACTACCATCAGACAATCAAGTTAAAACAAGTATATATAAATAAACCATGGTAGTCACCAAACATGACAGTGCGAATAGCAAGTAAAGCCTAAAAAATTGACTCATCAAGGATATTTCCTTTAGTAAACAAATTTGTTAATTTGGACCTTTTTTGCCTAACAACCCCATTCCAACAACCCTCCCAATAATGTAAGGGATATTTTCACTGTAGATGGGATATTTTCTAAGGAACACATGTCCCCTAAGAGACTTCAAAACCATTGTAAATCATTCATGACACCAAAAAGAGTGAGCTTCTATTACATAGGTTATTGATATTAGAATCTACTTTAGTTGATAATGAATACAACTCAATCAGCTAGGATTGTGCATAGATGCACAACATGTATGAACCCACTTCAGGCTCCTCTAGTAGGATCATTAACCTGTTTCTTGACTTCCTCGTCACCTCTCCTTAAAAACTCATCTTAGGCACTTCCAGGGTGTGTGTCAATGTATTCATAAGGAACTCCACTAGAAGCTCTAAGACTTGGTTGTATTCATCCTTCGTTGTCCATGATCCTTAAATGAAACGCATGCTCCTCATCTCTTAACTCTACGTTCAACTGCATCCAATTCTTCACCTCTGTATCAAAATCAAAAGTCATGTTACTAAAAAATATCCATCATGGCATCATGTGAGCATGCCCCATTACATGGTTTTGATTTCATTTCCTTAATATTTTCAAGAGCCTCATTGTATTTCTTCACCAAATCATCCTAAGAGAAGAGAAAAGGAAGAGTAAATTCCCTCCAAGGGCTTAAATCATTCAACTTCATTGTGCCATCTCCAGTAACATAGCAATCAAATGTATAATCATTTAATTCAAATTCCTTGCTTATGTTCTCTTTAAAAAACCCAAAAATGGAGGATTCCAACTCTTCCCACTTGGCTAATAAGCTTGGATAAAACCTGGTTACTTTTCTCTGGGAAGCATCCACCAGCAAATCCCCTCAAACAAGCCCATGAAATTCCATTTCTAGCCTCAAGTCATATAACTTACACAATGCTAGATAAACCTAGGAGATCTACGAATGACTTTAGCATCACATGAATCAAAAGCATGGTATATATATTAACTAAGCTATTAGATGCCCTTAAAAGAAGAACAATTTTGCTAAAAGAAGAACATTTGAGCATACCATTGGTAGCAACCCAAGTGTTGTCTTTGGGGGTGCTACAATTCAACTTGGAAACCACGAATTCTCATAGGCTTTGAATGGATTGTTTCACCTCCTTCTCCAATTCTGGAAATTATGGTTGGGCCTGAGCCTCATTGTCTTCATCTTGTTCCTCCTAGTGATAGTAATATTCTACCTAGAGATCCACGCATGTGATTCAAACTTTGGTTTGCAAGGCACCTTTTTCATCACTGAAAGAGGCTTTGGTGGGGAATAAGCCACTACTATCCCACAGAAAATCCATGAATGACTCTAGCAATGGATGATAATGGTTTTTATGGAAACCCTTTGGAAACTCGGGTACCATTCTTGTATCTGACATCGAATTATGTTTACTTCCTTCATTGCCATTCCTTCTTAAACTTGACTTCACAGTGGTTACTTGAGAATCCTTCATGGCTACTAGTAAGTGTAGTTCGAAGTCCACAATGAGGTTGATATATCACACACACTTTGAAAATTCCTTTTAAATTAGCTTGGACAACTTCAATTTCAAGATCATGTAAGCAATAATAATCAATCCAAGTGAGAAGTATAAATAAATAGTTTGTAGTTTTATATAAATTTTATTAAGCTTCCTTCATTTAAATTGTCATCGGATATCCAATGGATACAATTATCGTTGAATATCCAAACAACATATAAATCTGGATATCAAACAAACTTTGGGTTTATTTTTAAAAAATATAGAAAATGCAAATAAAATATGACAGTACAACTAAACTATCGGAGTAAGGCATTCAATTTTTTGCCCATATGTACTAGTGGGAACAAAATATTCCCTAAATGGGGAGGTATGCTTTAGAATGGATTAGTATATAATTTATCATCTATCTTGGTACTTTCTAGGTGAAAAAAATTGAAGATTTGGCTTGTAGAGCCAATTTTAGGGGTAAGCTCCAATTTGGTGATCCAGGGCCTAAAACATTAGAGAGCCACTTTGAGGCATCAAATAATACTTTTGGGTCACTACTTTAGCCTCTTAAAAATTTTCTACACACCAAATGATTTTCAATGATGCAAAAATCACATCGATTGGAGTTTATGTGTAGACAATATGCCTTGTGCATGTTGAATTGTCTTGTTTACCCCCACAATATCAATTGGATGCCACACCAACTGCCATTACTCACAAATGTGGGGCTATTTATGCGTGTACTTTCAAAAATATTCTAGAGGATTCAAAACCCTAGTACTAATTAAAGTTTGAGGCATGGAAAAACTCTAACTCTAACCCTAAATAACTATAAAGTTATGCTAAACACTATTCTTTTACTATTCTAATTAATTCATACTTGAAGAGAACATCTAGGAGTGGGATATTGAAGCATAATAAGGGAGGTGGAAGAATCTATAGTAATGTTTAGACCATACTTTTCTTAGCAACTCTATAGTGAGTTCCCCTTTCTTTGGGCTAAGAAAAAGAGAATAAACCAAACGTCTCACCTTCTAGTTGTGTTTTCTCCTATAGTAGGTTTCTGAAATCATGTCATGTATTTGTTTGTGTGAATCTTATGTTCTTTTGTTTTTCTTTAATTTTAATTTCAATTATTTCTTTAAAATTGAACACAAATAATAAAATTAAATATAAAATCTAAAATAAACATGTGTATCATAAAATATTTTAGAATATTGTAAAATTTGTTGCGATAAATCTTTTCATCATAATATCTATAACAACTTACAAATTAATAATAAAAAAAACCATACTTTACCACTTTCCCATTCTCTTTTCCAACCCATCAAAATCTTGGCTACTTTCCCACTCTCTTTTTCACCATCAAAATCTTTTTGAAATATTCAAAGGACTCAACCCACACGTAAGATTCTCAAAACGAATTTCAATGCTTTCACAGAGAAAAATGGCTTGCATATTCTCAAAGAGCCTTTCAAAGTTTTGAATGAGTAAAGGAGATTTTTAAAATTATTACAGAATCTAAGAATAAGGAAAACACTTTAATAAAACCTAAGTTTAATAAGTTAATTTATAATTTAGTTAAAATTGTGAGACTTCAGTGTAAAAATAAATAATTTTTTATTAATTTTAAATTTTTTTATTTTACTTTTAATACATTTTTTTATATGGTTTTAGAATTTTTGAAGATTGGTGACTGTTTATATTTTTTGGAATATTTGTATATAGAGACAAATTTATCCGAAAGCATTATTTTTTGGATGATCACTTTTTTGGATCCACGTTTGAAACCTAGTTCCAAGAGTGTCTAAAGAATTGAACCTATGACCTCTCAATAACAGAATTGCTTTAACCATTAGCTTAGATTCATCTAACTCCGATCTATCATGCACTGAAGGGATCAAATCCTCAATATACAAATCTTCCTCAAATTATTAATCAAATTTATTAAATCTAATAATCCTAATATTTAATATATTAATATTAATGTTTAATTTTAATAATATATTAATAGTGTATTAATTTTTAATATGTATTAGATTTAATAATATTATTAATATAGCATGATAACAAAATTTATAATAAAACTACATCAAATTAATATTTTCAAATATTACAATTTTGAAATGGAAATATTTGTTTAAAAAAAAAAATCATGTTTGTTTTAAACTGAGATTAATTATTTTATTTTTGTTATTATATTATTAGAGATATGATATACTTGCACATCCCCTCATATAAACTGTAAAATAACCTCTCAACACAATAAACACTTAACCAAATAAACTAACCCTTAAAAAAAAATCTCACCATACTAATTATAAATTATTATAACAATATTTTAAAAAATATAAAACAATCCTTATAACTTTAAAACAAATCATTTTTTTAATAAAATACTTTTATACTCAAAAATAAAAATAAAAACTAACATATCGTTTTAAAAATATATATATTCCAACATATCAAATTAAATTTTATTTGTGGATGAAAATAGCTCATGTTGTATGCTTCTCGCGTTAATTATGCAAGGAAAAATATTTGAACAACGTCTTCGGCACTTGTCACGAGAAAGCGACGTATTGTAAGTTCTAACACATCAAAGAGAAAAGGCATGCGCTAAATTGCACATCAATGCAAAATTTCTTGCATAACATAATCTTGTGGCTAAAGTTATTTTAAATCATTTCGTAATGAAGAAGTCTTCGTTGAGTGGGAGTGATTTACAAACTATCCCACTTTATTGGAGATAATATTGACCAAAATTTGAGAGTATAAATCATAATGATAAGAAATATAATAAATTATTAAAAATTTTTAATATATTATATATATATAATTTTTTTGATGGGGTCAGGATTTGGTGCTACATGTGGTAGCAAGGTGGCATATAAAGCTTGTCTGGCCTCTATATGCTCTTTAATGTGTTTGATATGGTTACAATAATAATTAAGGCTATGTATGTTGGCAAACTGCTCATTCGCTACAAGGTTATATGCATGTTATGGCGAGTGAAGAGCTTCATTCTGGTGTATTGGGCGATGAAGAGGGAGACTCTTGAGAATTGTGGGTCAGAGCGGAGGTCTGCTTGATAATGGCTATGGCTCTCAGGGAATGTAGGTTTTGTCTTAGTCTGCGACGTGGAGAGTGTCCTGCCCAAGAATGCCCATGGGATCTGGGTACCACGCATTGGGATTTCTGGTCTGGTATGTTGACCTTGCACAGTCGATCTCAGAGGCCAAGGCTAGCTTCCTTCACCAGGCCTCATCATCTTGGGACGGTCTTTGCTAGTTGCATGGTTGTCCTCTTTGTTTGCAGTTAGACTTTGGAGTGGGAGAGCACGACGAATTGACTCCATCAGGCACTCGAGGGGGTAGCAAGGCCGGTGTGGTGTCAGTGTTTTCATGCTCCTTCAACTACTTTGCGATCTCTATTATCTACGACGACAATGGTAATACCAAAGCGGGAGTTCAATAGGACAATGTTGGAGTCCTCCCGCAAAAGCATTGCCTCACATCTCACCTCAGTTCTACATGCTTCGCAACCTCGATCACCCCCACTTGGTTTCATCTGGTCTTTATGCTGCAGCAACAGGGTCGTTTGAGGAGAGGGGGAGTCGCTCTTCACCACGAAGAGCAGCAACAATAGGGTGAGGGTAGTCATTAATCCTCTAACCATTTGGACAGTCGGGACACAAAAGAGGGAGCGATGCTATCTCCTGCTCGTTCATTGGGCCAAGTCGAAACTCTCGCCACTTTGGACTCAATTGGCCAGCTGCAAAATATCCAGCTAAACATTGACACTTTGAGGGACCAATGCTATGAGGACTGTAACGAATGAGTCTCCTACGTCAATGACATCCAGCACATCCAGGACGAGATCTTGGACACAGTGGAAAGTCTTTGGTGATAACACCAACACAAAATGACCACCTTCACACCTTAGAGGCGAGGGAGGAGCATATCAACTTCCACATGCATGAGCATGTTGGCCTCATCGTTGCCCCTCCCCTCTTCCCGCCTAATCTACCCCCTTAATGATGATGTCTACTACTTGAAAATTTTCTCTTTTTTGGCAATGTATGTTATGGATAATAGGCCACCTGAAAATAACTGTTGGCATGGGTTGTCATTGTCTTCCTCCAGTCCTTATGTTTCCTAAGTCTACTTTGTACCCAGTCTTTTTTTGATAATATAATGAAAGTTGGTTGACTGACAAAATAAATAAATAAATATTTATTTATTTATTTTATAAATTTGATGCAAAATTAAATTTAATAAACTCAAACCATTAAAATCTATAAATAAATAATTACAAATATTTATTTATTTATTTTTAATAAATTATATGTGAGACCATTTAGTCTAGATGGTTATTTTCTCATTGGAATCTGAATTTTTTTTTCAAAATAATTGGGACTGTTTGAATCATTTTTTAATGGTGGAAATAGATTCAACACCCTCAAGAATCCTTAAAGCACCTAAAATTCTAAAACTTGATAGTTGTAACCTAGATTTCCAAAAAAATCAGTTGAACTTGGTGAAGATAAAGGTGGAAAAACTAAGATTTACACTGTGCTAAATTTAAATAAATAATATTAAAATAAAATTCTATGTACATATTAACTTTTTAATTTACTTCATATTTAATGCCATAATAGATTTAGCATTGAGTTTTTTTGAGTGATTTTATAGGTTTTTAAAATGTAAATGTTATTTTTAAAATTTGCATTTATTATTTAAAAATAATAATGGGGCAGTTTAGCCCACAGGTAGGGTGATAAGGTGTTGTGCTAAGGCACTTTGTGGTGTAAAGGTAATTGGATCGAATCTATGTGGGAAAAATCCAGCCATCCTAACGGATGATGTGGCCCAAGACGGGTGCAATCCCTAGGGGATTTTGATGGCTTAGATGCCCCTGGGTCATAGTTACTCAAGTCGCAGTTTAGTTGTGAAGTAACCTCAAGACTCACATAAACTAGCAAACAAAAAACTGATGGCACAATCTAACTTATAGACGAAATGGCATATCTCAGGACTCACATAAACTAGCTAACTAAAACTAATGTCGTAATCTAACTTAAATAAAATGAGTTTTTTTCACTAGAATCTCAAGATACAATTTCAAGCAATATTTTGTTTTTTTGTTATTTAAAATACATTTAGAATGCATAAATGGATTCAACACTCTGAAAAATCCTTGGGACACTATAATTCTATAGATTAAATAACTTAAACTCAAGTTTCAAAAAATCTATGCTTGGTTTTGGTTAAAATTAACGAGGAAAAAGACAATTTTGTCTATTAGTTAGACTACACAAATAATAATTGATTTTATCTATATCATATATATATATATATATATATATATATATATATATATATTCATTCATCAAAAGAAAATAACATAGATAGTAAAATGCAACTAGTCTCACCTCAACCGGGTTTGTTGACTAATGCTAGCACCATATGAAAAAGAAACATACACAAAACTAAAGGATTAGTCCAAAGCTTAATAGGCTAAAAGCACCAAAAGAAAAGCAGAACTAAAAGAACACCTGTAACCATGCTCAATAGTCCAAAGTGATGGAATCAAGATTGCCTGGCCCATTCCCTAAAGGGGGAGGGGGGCGATAAGTACATTGTACATGCTGCTCGAAATGGGCCAGCCAAGTTTCCAGCTTCTCCACCTTTTCAGATAACATATTTTGACCCCACCACAACACCATAATCCTTTCTCAGACATGGCATTGAAAGTATTGCAATGGGTTGAGCATAGCATTGACAACCTTGTGTTCTTCCTTTCTGGCCCGATCATAAACTTCCAGGCGATCCAGAACAGGCTGAAGAAAATCATGACAGACGTTAGAGAAATTCTACCTGCTAGTAGCTCCTCCATGCCTCGGTTGACGATTCTAACCGCGCACACCTACTCCAACCTCATGTACCATTCTACCTTTCTTACCACCACCAGTTGTAACCACCCTGCCCTACTCTCACAACACCTCTACCACCACGGGCTCCCAGTGTTGCAAGAACCACACATTCAGCAGCTTGGCCACCCCTCTTGGAATGCTCAGCGATATGAACTTCCATCGCCACCTTCGCCACTATGCTACATCCTTCCTGGATGGACAAACCTCCCCTACACTTGGGTTGGGAGCAGGAGTGACAAGACATGATTCTCATGATGCAGGCCCAAAGAAGCACCTCAACAACGAGTATCAGAACCACCCAACCAACCGAGAATTGTAGCAGTGCCAAAGATAGCCTCAACTTATCCACCAAAAGTCTACTCCATAGGGCTGGCAACCACCTATCACCAAACCAGAGAGTTAGAGGTCAAGCCACATATAACTAGGGGAACTTTGCTTCTCCTCTACCAGGGGGAGCACCAGGGAATATAGCCACAAAAAGGAAAACATGACACCAGAGCGCGAGCCCACAAGAAATGAACATGAACCAAATACTAGCCACAATAATTTTCTCTAGACTGCCCTTCCACCATCGAACCCAATTTTTACTCGGTCAACAGTGAGGCTTAGGAATCCATGGAGAGAGCATAAAAGAGGAATACCCAAAAGAAACACGATGGGAAAGAAACTCAGACACCTTCCCAGACACAAGGGACACTCAGGAAGAAATTTAGCAATCTGTGCAGGAGTAGGCATAAGAATCGACCCAATTACCATGCAAAATTCACTTAAGCCCCTAACAGAGGAGGGGCACTACTCTGTGGGAGATGAACTTAGCACTTTTGGGATCCGTTCACAATGGAGGAGGAGACAACAATGAGACCTCCACCTCTCCCAAATTAACCTAGGGCCTAAGAAGCCAAATTGATGAACAAAGCTTGGACCGCAAGCATCCAACCACCATACTACCACAACAATAAAATATGCATGAACCCCATAAACTGACTTGCCTCTCCAACACTCAAACCCAAGGAGAATGAATGAAACCGAGACTTCACATGCAACATTGTACCAACTGTGAACCATATGTAATGGGAAGATAGGGAGACTATCCTCCTTCCCATCCGTTGAATGTACCCTTTCATCACACATGCGTCTCACAGACCTCATTGTTCGTCACCCCCATTGGGAAATTTTTATTTTTATTTTTTAATTATGTAGTATTTTTAAATTTAATTATAACCAGCCTAGATCCACCTTAACTCTGGATCTACAAAGTGCCTAGAGGGATTAAATGGGTTATATTCCACATGAATATCATGCGTCATTTTCATTTTATTTTTATAGGGTTATTTTTATTGTGTTACTTTTATTTTTATTTTTTATTTTATTTTGATCAAGTTAAAATGTTTACATTACGTTACATTAATCTTTTTACTTAATTAAATTTTATTTCATTTTGTTTTTATTTACAGGAGGTTACATTATGTTACAACACCTCTACCATAATGGACTGAAGAGCACCTCTTGGGACAATAAATAAAATAAAATAACAAATGACAAACACAATTTAATAGAATTTACCTTAAAATTTATAGGATGTCTTGATGAACTGGCTTAATGCGTGGTTACACTCAAAGATAATATATTAATGGTATCATGACCCATGCACAAATATGTGGACCAAAGCCCACCCCCATATCTTTTTTCAAAAAATCAAATTTTGTTAGCGCCATTAGATTTTCAGGATTTATTGTGTGAGTACACCTAGAAAGATTCCATTAACAAGTAGTCTTTAAGTTCTACTTTTTCGAAAGCTTTGCAGTTTGTTTTCGAATCTCTAGAATCCCGCAGGGATTCATTGAAATCACAAGTTTGACAGGTGAAATCTTCACAATAAAAGTGCCCCATGGGTTTTTGAGGGTGTTGAATCCATATATGCAATCAAAATCTCAGTTTAAACAACAAAAATCAAGATTTGGCCACAAAAATTTTCGTTGTATTCCAACCAAAAATCTGTGAGAAACTCCAAAAGGTCGTTTTTAAAGACTTCTCCTTATATTAATGGTATCATGACCCATGCATACACAAATGGATCAAAGCCTAAGCCTATATATTTTTTGAAAAGTCAAATCTTGATACTACCATTAGATTTTAGTGTTTTTTTAAGGGCGATTCATGGACACTGTGCGGCCGCTACATCCACGGGAAAATCCAATAAAAACCCGAATATACCCGAATATCTTTTTTGAAAAGTCAAATCTTGATACTACCATTAGATTTTAGTGTTTTTTTAAGGGTGGTTCATGGACACTGTGTGGTCACTACATCCACGGGAAAATCCAAGAAAAACCTAAAGGTACTATGACCTCCTAATAAGCAAGGTACTTAGCAACAAGAACTTGACCAACTGAGCTATCCCTTAGAGTTTGATTTTAGTGTTATCTAACTATTATAGGTTTTGGAATTTTTGGCAAAAATTCGATAAAACAATTTTTTTTTCAATTATGATTTTTTATTGTTTAAAATATGTATTTTTATTGCAATATCAATTCAACGCCCTCAAAGATCTCTTTCACACTAAAAATATAAAAAAATCACAATTCAAAAATGTGATTTTAACAAATCTCTATAAACTTTTAAACTAATTTAATTACAAAAATCTTTAAAAAAACTTATAAAACTCATAAAAATAAATACATGATCATAATTAAAAAAATAATAATATAATTAATTACTTATATAGAAAAAAGGAACCAACAAAAATAATCCATATTTAAAATTACTTTGACCCGACATAAATTACGATTCAAAAACACAAACATATTAATAAAAATTAAAGTAACAAATATTAATATAATCTAAATAGTTTATTTTAGATAAAACTTACGTTAAGTATAATCTAATATTTAATATTTATATAATTTATGTTTAACCATCTTGACTTAGAACTAAATTATAGTAGTTTTTATTATTCATGTATAATTTATAGTTGTAGCCGTTATATAGTTTTAATCTTCATATAAAATTTATAGTTGTAATCATATTGGCTTAACGACTAAATTGTGATAGTTTTTTTGAACGGTCTCTTAAAAAAACTACCCTAACTAAATTGTTTAATATTAAAATTATGTTTACAATTATATTAATCTAAAACAATTATTAATAAATTAATTACATTACTCCAAAATACGATCTCATAACACATTAGAAATATTATTGAAGTACTAAGACGACCGATCTCGATTCAAATATCTTAATTAACATTGCTTGTGATTACGGATACCGTATAGATATTGCATTCCTTGAACAGTCGGGATGAGAGAGAAGGAAGGTCGTTGGATCAAGGAAACGGACAATGAAGATGGCTCGATGGAAGCTACCGATCGAGGCAAGAGAAGGGGGAGTTTGGGCTGTTAGATCTTCGGTAAACAAATCGGACGATCATCGGGGGACGGAGCTACACGGGCATTAACGAGCGTATTGGATTGATCAAACGGTAATGGTATTCATCGCACCACTTTCGGACCCTAAACGGTAAATGCCCAAGGTCGTGCGATTTCATTCAGCGACTGACACGTAGCGGCGGATGAGACAGAAAAACCACTCTCATCGCCCGCTAATGTTTAATTAAGTTTCTGGCGCGATGAGAGCAAAGGCCATCGGATCTTTATGGAGATGATCTAACGGTGGGAAATGATCGAGCGGGTCACTTTATCAAGTGCGCTGAGAGCCATTGGATCGGCGAGGTAGATCAATGGCGGGAATTCAGCAAGGGGTTTATGAGTGTGTGGGGTCATATGGGTGAGGTTTTATGGTGGGTTTGGGCTTTGCGCTTAGAACTGGGGCTAAAAGGGACTTTGTTAGATTTTAGAGGGTTTATTTAGGGAATGGAAAGGGTTCAGAGATGAGCAGGGTGGAGGAAAAGGGAAAAAATGACCGATGTGATCTTTCCTTTAAATGTAGTCAATCAGGCCATGATCCTTTCTGACCTTAGAGAGTCAACATTGCACGACAGAGCTAAAACTGGCTCCTTCTAGGGATGAAATCCTCCCTGCAAGGTTTCAAGAACCCTAGACCACTGTCTTTCATACAAAAACAAAATAAACAATTTTCTTAGTGTTCCATTGGGCATGGAGTCTAACTACGCCTACACTAAAACTTGTAAAAAGAACATATTTACAATACTGAGGCCCAGAGGCCTTAAACAACATAGACCTTTAAAAACTGCCCATTTACTAGGCCATCAAAAACTGTTTCTCCTTCCATACTTTGCAGCATGAAAGTGTTGTTCCCCTAGATCTGAGAAATAACAAAAGGTCCAATCCACAGAACATCGAACTTCCCATGATTGCCTTTCTTTTCCTTCAGTACATCCCGTTTAAGAACCAAGTCTCCAACTTGAAATTTGTCCACCTTTGCCTTTCTGTCAAAAGCTTCCTTGATTCTTTTTTGATGTGCTGCAAACTTTTCAATCAGTTGATCTCTGATCTGATGTACTTCAGCGAAGTCACTAATTATTTTTTCCATGTCATTTTCCTCATTCTACTCTTCCTGCAAGAACTTGGCCACAAGGAGAGTCAATTGGATTGGGAATACAGCCTCAGTGCCATATACCAGCTTGAATGGAGAATTCCTTGTAGATTTCTTGGTGGTCACCCTATTAGCCCACAATGCAAACTTTAGCTTGGAATCCCAATTCCTTTTGTTTTCCTCCAACAGCTTTTTCATTATCCTTATCAGGCTCTTGTTGGATGATTCTGCCAGACCATTACCTTGAAGGTAATATGAGGTGGAATGTACTAGCTTAATTCCCATTGAGTCACACATGTCCACCAACTCTTTTGCCCTGAAGGTTGTTGCATTGTCTGTAACCAATTTGTGTGGACAGCCAAACCTGGTGAAGATGTTTTATGTCAAGAACTCCATGACCACATGGTGATCATCTTTCCTAGTAGGGATGGCCTCAATCCATTTAGTAAAGTAGTCAATGGCTACTAAGATCCATCTGTGCTGGCCACTGGAATGTGGATTAATTTCTCTTATAAAATCCAAACCCCACTGCTAAAAAGGGCCACTAACATGTATTGGCTTCAAGGGTAAGGACTTAAACTGTTGTTTTCCTTCAAACCTCTAGCACCTGTCACAAGATTTTACAAATGAAAAGACATCAGAAAACAAAGTGGGCCAATAATACCCAGCTCTGATGATTTTGTGGGCTGTGGTTTTCCAATAGTGATGTCCTCCACAGATGTTGGAATGGAACTGATGCATGACCTCCATAGATTGTTCTTTGTCCAAACATCTTAAAAGGATTCCAGACGGATCCCTCCAATACAGCAAGTTTTCCTGAATACAGAACTTGGCTGCCCTGAACTTAACGATTCTAGTTTGGCTTGAACTAAGACTTGGAGGAACTTCTAGCTTCAGCAAAAATTGAGCTATTGTAGAATACTATTAACAAGAAACTATATTTTCAGCCAATGATTGGTTCTGCCCTGGTTCAAATGTTTCTTCCCCTGTTTGTCCGTCATCTGAGTTTGTGCTTATCAAATTCATGTCCAGCATCCTGCAATTTTCTTTAGCCATTAGCTTGGCAAGGCCCTGACCTCTAACAAGCTTAGTGGGCTTCAATTCTATGTTGAATTCAATGAGCTTTGCAATCCATTTATCCCTTCTTCCATCAACATCTGGCTTCGTTAGGATACCTTTTACTGAAGTAGAGGGCACATATGCAATCACCTTGGAGTGCAGAATGTATACTCGAAAAGATTTTAAATATTTGATAAGAGCATAAGATTGTTTTTCGATGATGGCATACCTTAGTTCAGCATCCCTTAATGTTTTGTTGAAGAATTCCACTGGATGCTTTGAACCGTCATCATCTTTCTGCAATAAGACTGCTGCCAAGGTTTCACCAGAGGCAAAGGAGAAGATATGGAATTCCTTGCTATAATCTAGGCTGATCAAAGTGGGAGCTTCCATAACAGCTCTTTTGATGTCTTCAAAAGACCTTCTTGCTGCATTAGTCCACTTGACCTCTGATCCCTTTTTCAGCATGGAGGTGATGTGTTTTACCAATTCTGCAAAATTAGGAATAAAGCTCCTTACAAAATTTATTTTGCCTAGAAAGGATTGGATGTCCTTCTTTGATTTTGGGACAGACAAGCTCTGTATTGCTTTCACTCTTTCTGGGTCACTTTTGACACCTGCAACAGAAACAATGTGTCCCATCAGTTTGCTCTCTTCCAGAGCAAATTGTGACTTCTTAGGATTCACTGATATCCCAAACCTCTTGCACTTCAGAAACACCTTCTTCAAATGTTGCAAATGATCTTGATGGCTGCTAGAGTACATTGTTATATCATCTAGGTAGATAAGGACAAATTTATTCTTCTCTCATACAAATGCTATATCCATAGCTCTCTGAAAGGTGGCTCCAGTATTCATCAGCTCAAAAGGCATCTTGGAGTACATAAAAGTGCCCCAAGGAGTGGTGAATGCAGTCTTTTCTTGGTCATCTTGATGTACAACAACCTGATTATATCTTGAAAATCCATCCAGGAAAGACATCACTTTGGCTCCTGAGACTTTCTGCAGCAAATGCTCCATTTTGGGCAAAGGATAATTGTCTTTTCTGGAGCATTTGTTCAGGTTCTTGAAATTAACACACAGTCTGATTTCCCCGCTTTTCTTCTTCACCACCACCAAATTAGCTACCCACTTTGAATACCTCAGAGGAACTATGATTTTGGCAGCCAACAACTTCTTGATTTCCTTTTCAATCAAAGGGAGGAGTAAAGGATTTATGGGTCTCACCTTCTGCTTGAAAGGAATGGTGTCTCTCTCCAATGGGATCTTATGCTGGATGATCTTTTTGTCATAAGTTTTGAGTTCACTATATTCCTAGGCAAAGACATCGACAAATTGCTTCATTAAGGTGCAGTACTTAGAACTTTGGGTAGCAGACAAATGGGTGGACAAATTTATATACTTTGGATGATTTGGACTCCCTATGTTATGTCTATGGACTGTAGACTGGTCTTCTTTTTGGGCAACCTTATGAGGCACATCATTATGGTCAAACAGCTTCTCTAGAGGCACTAGCCCTTTTGGTATATGATTGCTAAGTAGTTGAACAATACTATATTGGCCAATTCTATTTTTTAGCTGGGGTTGGGGACTTTCCTCCATGGTTTCATTCTCTTGATCAATTTGCATTTCAGAGAATTTATCAATGACTTGCAAAACCTTCATCATCATCCTCAAAAACTTTCTAGTGTTGGACATTACCAGGCAAGGATGGTCTATATTGAATCTGGACTTCATAAACCAACTTAGGGGGCATGGGAGGGATAAACATGCTAACAGACACAGCAAGGGAATCAACAAGATGATTTTTTATTCTAGGGATATATGAGATACAAAAACTATCAAAAGAATCTTTGAGTCTCCATACCTCATCTCTGTATGCTTTTAGCCTCAGGTGCCTTGCTTGGAATGTTTTGTTCACCTATTGAATAATGAGGTCAACATCTCCAAACACCTTGATGTCCCTGATTCCCATGTCTTTGGCAGCGTTTAAGCCCAATAGCGGAGCCTCATACTCTGTTATATTGTTGGTGACCTGGAAAGTAAGTTTAAAACACAGATGTGCGCTTTCTTGTTTTGGAGACACCAGCACCACTCCTGCTCCTGCAGTTTCTTTTGAACGGGCTCCATTAAAGAACATATCCCAAGCCTATGTCCCTTCTTCTTCCATGACCTGGCCTACTAGTTCCTTGAGCTGCACCGAGGCCCTCTTAGATTCTTCAATTTGGAGAATACATGCTCCAAAATCAGTTTCCATAGCGTAAATGGGATGATTAGTGGGATTCTTCTCATCACTGATGATATAGGCTAGCTGGGCTTCCCTGTACAGTCTTCTGCTTTCCCCTCCAAAAACTTGGATAGTGGCATAAGATAAGTCATTTTGTAATGTTCCCCCCAACCTCTTAATCCACCCTCTGGAAAGTAGCATGCCAAACTTAGGGGGGACATCTACTACTACAATATCCATCATCATGCTCTTCATGGGTAGCTGAGTTAGGGTGATAGCCAAGTCTTTGATTAACCCCAGAAATTTCACCTTCCTTGAATCAAAGGAGAATAAATCATGATAAGGTCTGGTAATGCCAAGGCCTAACTCTTCCATGACAACTTTGGGCATCAGATTATGGCTAGTTCCTTTGTCCAGTAAGCAATTGTGGAGGACTTTGTCATGAATGGTCAGGGAGACATAAAATGACGGGGAATTGTTATCAGCAGGTTCAGTCATTGGGCTAAGCACAACTGTAGGTTTATCATCTTGTAAATTCACAAAATCATTGGGTGCTTGTGTGGCTTTCAGCTCAATGGCATCAAGAATAGGCTTTCTAAAGACCTCACTCTTTACATGTTCTATCAAAGGTACAGATATTTTCAACTTCTGGACTTCTGATTCAAAACTAAAAGGGGAAGGGACTTGTCAAGGCCTCTTACCTCTTGAGCTGGTGCTTTGAGGATGATGGGATCAGCTGCCCATCTTTTTATTTGTTGATCTGATTCTCTATGGGGACATCAACTCTTTGGGTAGGATTCTCTTTAACATTACTTGTTCTTGACCTAAAGTTATATCTTTGCTAGTCTTTAGTCTGTAGAACAGCTTCTCTGTCCCACTCTTGACTGGTCTGGTCCCTGTGTAATGACTCCTCGCAGGCTGCTAATGTCAAAAAGGCAACACTGCCCTTGTCCTCCATATAGTGAATCTCATGCTCTTCATCAAACTGCTCCTCCTCCATGACTACATTCTGGAAAGGAGTCTTAACCCTTTGTTCCTCACCGACCTCTTTTCCCCTCTGAATAAGCTGCAATTGCTCATTTGCTCTTCTGAATGGATTTGGATTCCTAGGAGAAAATGTATTAGGAAGCCTTGCTTTCCTAGAACCCTGCTCAACCTTCAGTTTGGATATTTCAGCAGCGAATGTCTCTATCATTTTAGTAATTTTATCTAGTTTGGGTTCTGAAGATGAAGTAAAGGAAGAAGAAGCCTCACCTCTCTACCTCCTTCTGTCAGCATGACCTTTGAGTTTTTCTGTAGCCATGATATTGGATTCCACCTCCAAGGAATCATCTTTCATTTTAGCTAGAGAAGCACATCTTCTTTCCCTTAATAGCAGGCAGAAATCAGAATCAAAGGCATTGGCATAAGTGAGTTTGCCAGAAGTGGGAGTAGGCTTCACCTCAGCTGGTATCTTTCTATACATACGATTGAGTCTTTTATTGAAGTCAGGCAATGACTCCCCATTTTCCCTTTTTAGGTTTCCAAACTCAGTATGGTAGTATAGCATATCTTTCTTATCTCCCCAATGCTTTAAAAACACATCATCTAATGCTTCAATATCTGCTATAGACCTAGGGGCGAGCTCTCTCAACCATTTTCTGGCCTCTCCATCAAGGCTTTGGACAAACACTCCCATCCACACATCATCTTCACTGATATCTAGGTTATCAACATAGCTATAAAAAGACTCAAGGTGTTCTTCAGCTATTACTCCCTTTGTACCAGTGAACTTAGGCATCTATTTATGATACTCTCCTGTAGGCATGGCATTCAAAGGAACAGGCAAGACCAGGGGTCCATGCCTAGCAGCTATAATTCTTTCCATTTTCGTAGGTGCTTGTGGGCCTGCCATGACTGGGGTAGAGGGAAGGATACTGGTATTTTGAAAGGTAGGGAGTTGAGAAATGACTGACAGGGCTAAAGGAATGTGATGGACTGGAGGGGAGGTTTCCTTTTGACTGAGATCCAAAGGGGAACTTATTGAACAAGGAGCTTTATGAATCTCTGAGAGTATTTCTTCGCTAATAGTGCTAGGCTCTATAATTTTAACATGTGCATGCTCAGTTACAATCCTTCCTTGTAGAGATACATAAGATTGTTTAGGCTTACTTGATCCTGATGCTCCTTTTTGTGATGTCCTTCTCTGCTTGACAATCTTCTTAGGGTTAGGCACTGGGTCAGCTGATGATTCTGAGGATTTCTTCGAGCATGTCTCACAAACTAAGCTAGAAATATAATGTGGAGTCGCCAAGAGGTTCAGCCTCCAGTAGAGTCATCAGATAGATGATTACAACCAAAAATGTGTCCAGATTTTGTCTATCATCAAAGCTGGATCTGTGTCATTCTCCTAGGGAAGCTGACCTTCGATCTCCTCTCCCCGGCAACGGTGCCAATTATGTTAGGATTCCAAGAAACTCTCCTAGGTTGTAGATCAGAGATGCCTAGTAACATATAAATTCAACTATTGTTGCTGGTTTAATGGAAGGAATGATAGTTTGGTTCAATCCAGATAACTACTTCTACTTTGTTTCACTCCATACATGCATGAGCACCCTCAGACTACAAGGCTTTAGACCACCAATGCTCACAGTTTTAGAGATTAGGTGAATATGGAGAATACTAACCACACCAGCAGATACACAAGACCATGTGATGGTCGACTACAACTAGTAAAGAAACCTGTAAATCTAATCTACTAATGCAAAGACAGGATGATAGCTCTCCTGCAATAGATAGAAGGAAACCTGGGAAACCTATTCAATGATGCATACAAGATTCTAACACAAAGATAAGATGATAGTTATTTAGTGCTAAACATCAAGAGCTCAAGAACACAGCATATCAGGTACAAGTTTGGGACTGAGGGAAATGGAAAGTGAGCAGTTAATAGCAAAAGAAGCTTGTATTAGTTGAAAATGAAGACGAGACACTGCAAGTGACAAAATATCTACAGTCTTCAAAAGTTGAACCTTACATCAAATGCCAACCTTGATTACATCTTGTTTATGGGTATTTATAGATTGACATTATTAAGGCACTCGACCATTTAGGTATGGAGGGGTCATAATTGACCACCAACTACATTTAACTGCCTGATGGAGTCTCTGAACGTTTTTGCTTGCTTCAGTGGGTGAATCAGATATTTTCAGGTGTTGTGGTATCCTTTTTGGCTATTGGAGTGCTCGTACTAGTGGAGTCCATGATTGATAAATTCAGCTACAGGGTCGTGCTACGTCCTTTTCCCCTTTGGCCATGTCTTCTGTTAAATATGGTTGTTGGGGAATGACTGTGACTGGTACTTTCAGAGCTAGTCATCTCCTTCTTCAAGCAATAGAGTGGTCAAAGACGTGGAATGCATGGGAAACAGACAGTCGGGATGAGAGGGAAGGCTGGTCATTGGATCAAGGAAACGGATGGCGGAGATGGCTCAATGGAGGCTACCGATCGAGGCGAGAGAGGGGTGAGTTTGGGCCGTTAGATCTTCGGCAGACAAATCAGACTATCATCAGGCGACGGAGATGCACGGGTGTTAACGAGTGGAGCGGATTGGTAGGGAGGTAATGGTATTCATCGCACTGCTTTCAGACCTTAAGCGGTAAATGCCCGGGGTCACACGATTCCATTTAGCAACCCACACGTGGTGGCGGATGAGAGAGAAAAACCATTCTCATCATGCGCTAACGTTTGATTAAGTTGCTAGCGCAATGAGAGCAAAGGCCTTCGGATCTTTATGGAGATGATCTGATGGTGGGAAATGATCAAGCGGGTCATTTTATCAGGCGCGCTGAGAGCCATTGGATCGGCGAGGTAGATCGACGAGAGGAATTTGGTGAGGGGTTTATGAGTGTGCGGGGTCATATGGGTGAGGTTTTATGGTGGGTTTGGGCTTTGCGCTTAGAACTGGGGCTAAAAGGGACTTTGTTAGATTTCAGAGGGTTTATTTAGGGAATGGAAAGGGTTCAAAGATGAGCAGGGTGGAGGAAAAGGGAAAAAATGACCGATGTGAGCTTCCCTTTAAATGTAGCCAATTAGACCATGATCCTTCCTGACCTTAGAGAATCAACATTGCACAGTAGAGCTAGCAGGTCCAAAGGTATAACTATGTGCAAAGACTTCTTCTCAAAAATCATCCTGCGCTTCTTCAGATTGATCACCCCATTCGTGTCAGTGGCCCAATCGATTCCTAAGAGTGCGGGGTAGGGATTGTTGTCATCAACAATTTCTATCACTTCAAATTCTGATAGCACGCTCACCCCTTCAATATCCACGGTGATTCCCTGCAATCTCCTCATAGGTATTATATTTTGCTGGTTCGCCATTCGCAGCTAGATAGGAGACCATTGTAGTGTAGGCCTTCCCATGTGCTCCCATGTTTTCTTCGGCAGAACGTTTGCATCTGATCCTAGGTCCAAAATTACTTGGTCCATCTCATATTCTCCAATCTGCGCAGTCAACTTCATTTATCTTCCTGTCCTTGTTGCATGCTTTCCAATTTTCTGGACTACATGCGATTCTCCTGGTGCGGTCCTAGCGCATGTATTAATGAGTTCCTGCAATCCTTTTACAACCTTACTATCACACAGTAGCTTCATGCATGTTTCTAGGAACATCGTAAGCATAGATGGGTCCATTTCCGGCTCCAATCTATCTTTTCTTCTTGAAGTGGAGGCATCAACAAAGCTCTTCTTAGCTTCCATGAAGGTTTCCTTAGCGCTCTCTAAATCAAACTCTGCTTCTTTTGTCGGAGCCCTGCGAACCCAAGTACTATCTTCATGTTGTTTTCCTTTATCATCTCCCATTGTAATTCCACTTTGGAGCACAATGTTCACATTTGGATCTTCATTGCGTGGCTCAGACCTCATCATTTGCAAGTTCTGAGTCAGTGGAGGTGGTAGCGCTCCCTTGTCAAGTATCCTAGCTATCAGCATAGGACAATCCTCCGTCTCATGATCAAACAAGGTACAATACAGACATGATGGATGCATTGGATTTGTACAATCATGGGCATAATGTCCTGGCCCTCCACAATTGTAACATATCAGCTGTCCACGACCTCTTCGAGGTCCTCCTCCACCTCGACCTCGCCCACACCCCTGAAATCCGATTCACGCCACTCCTGCATTCTGGTCAAGGGGCTGTGATTCAGCTTGAAATCTATAAGTGGGAGCTCTATCCATCATCAACTCATAGCTTCTAAAAGTGTGCTCATTGTGTCCAACCGATCTACAAAAATTATAGAACAACTATTGTGAATTTTGTGTGTACTTTTGTAACAAATCGCAGTTGTCTGTAGCATGACTTCCTTCTATTTGACAAATCGTGCACCACAAAGTAGGCTCCGCAGTAGGTTCTACTTGTGCCTCTGGTCTTAATGGCATCGGTCCTCCTCCCGCAAGGTAATTTTCAAACACTGGGCAATGGTCGTTTTCATGACCCTGACTCTTACATTTAATGCACCATACCTCTTCACGCACTTCTGGTCAATCTGTCTCATCTTGTTTCATACTCTGCATCTCAAAGCATAAGTTTTTCAATTGCACGTGGATCTGCTAAACTCCAAAGTTAGGATCCTGTATCGGGGTTTCATGCATCCTCATCGCGATCTCCAAGGCCTCTTCTTGAGTCATTAACCTCTTTTGTGATAGCTCGTTCCTCAAATGCACGTTAGCGATGCTACAAACCATTCACAGTGCTGTCCATTCATCAAAGTCATATTAGCTTTGCAAATCGTACACTTCAGTCTCTGATCCAACTCCTAAGGAGTTTCGCTTGTTAGCATTGTGATATCTTTGAATCCAATGATCGACTACGCCTCTGACTTCGGCATGCTAAATTCTCTATTCAATGCAATTTGGATATCCACAATCCACGCATTCAAAGTGTCATTAGAATACTTAATATACCAGGTCAGTGCGTGATCCTGCAGAGTGCTGACCAGCGTCGCTTTCTTTATATTACCATTTGTAACTCCCCGCGCTTCCCATACGGCTCTTATCATGAACCAAAACTGGTCTGAATCTTTATCTCCTACTCCCTTGAACACAGGCAACTTTATCATGCTTGCTATATTGACTTGTGGTGGTGGAGAAGGTGGTATGGGTGAAGATGGAGGTGAAGGCGATGAAGCTGGTGGTGATGTGGGTGGAGGCGGTATGTGTGGAATCCTCTGACTTATCAAATTGATTTCACTTCGTGGCGAGTCCTTCGCGAGCTCTTCCTTGTCCCCTCGCGGACGTGAAATAAAATGGTTGATCTCTAGTCCCTTACTTCTTTCATTTCTATAGGTTTTTCCGATTCGCGTAACTCTGGACATCAAGGTAATTGCATAACCCTCTTTTCACACAATAACATTTTAATCCAAGTATTCATAGACTTTACGTACTTACCTCGCAATCTTTTGAGAAAGCATCGCTCTGCCTCGCTATAGTTGATTGAAGTATCTACCACAAACTCAATAATGAATCCTCCTATAATCCGATTGAGCCAATGATCAATAGCGTGCATGATTTTATCCTTCGATGCTTCCAATTTGTGTACGAACTCTGGGGTCCACACAATAGGATTGTCGAGTTTCCACCTACCTTGGCTATTTACTAGCTTTGCAATCCACTCGTACAACTCAGTAGGGAAAGATGCGAAGAAAATTCCATGGATCTCTGTGTATAGGTAGCAGTGTAACCACTCTTCTTTTGTTAGTTGCGGATTCCTGTTGTCCTGCGTCGCAAACTCATGAATCCTCCTATCCAACCAAGCTTCAATTTCCTTCTTAGTTGGATTCCAGTGATACGACATTAAACATCTCTATGTGTTGGCCGGATAAATCGTTCTTGCGGACAAGACCGATCTCCCTAGTATCAAATGATATCTAGCAACAAGCAGAACAAGCAAATCTACTTTTCTCTAAACATGTTACAATTCATAAATGAAAACTAAGAGGTGTAATAGACCCTACCTCGGTCCAACACTTGTTTGTGGCAGCTTTGTTCCAACAGCTTCAAGCAGTTCCCTTTTAATAACCTACATACACAAACAAACACACATCAAAGAACACTTGCATAGATAATATAATAAAAATGTTCATTATGAAGATCAAGGAGCTCATAAAATAAACCATTAGAGACAGTTCATTGAGAAAAATAAACTTGATTGTATTAACTTTATGAATAAAAGAACCTTACAACCTTTGCCTTGATGTTGCACAAGCTCTTTCCAGGGTCCAGCAGGAATCTCCTCTACTTTGACAAGCCTCACTCACTTCCCAAATGAAATGAAAGGTATGTGATCTCTCATCTCACAAGCTCAAAAAGCAAGTCTAATTTCTAGTAGCATTTACCCTCAAGAATCTTTAGCTTTCAACCTCCCCTACAACCAGCCCAATGCCTTAATTTATAGTGCAAATGGAGGAAGTTGCAGGTCCACCATTGAAGGGATAAGTTCCTCCTTCAATTGGATAAGAACCTCATATCATGGAGTTAGCTCCCTTAGTTATGGAATGGATGAACCAAGGTGGAGCGGACTTGCTAGCGTAATATTCCTTCTAGAAGCATCCAGAAGTGACCCAAGGTGAGTTTTTAAGAGTGAACCCATGCCTTTTTAACTTTTACAGGGGTTCGTACCCATCACTTAATGGACAGAGCGGTCAAGTTCACAGGGGACATGACCATTGGGTGCAATACCGCAGGCAATGCTAGGAGAAAGTGTGAAACCAGGATTTGAGATATGTTTAAGGTATTTCTCCCATTTTCAAGGATTGACATGAAGAGCTGAGGCTTAAGACTTGCAAAGGAGGTATGTATGAGTGGTGATAGACTCACACAAACTGTAGAAGTCATGGTGAAAATTTTTTGTGTAACAGATTGCCCCCTAAAGTGAAAAGTCTGTAATAGATGAGGATAATTTTTTATCATATAAGAAGAGTGAAGGACTTTATCATTTTAAGGATCTTCCTATGGATACCCTGGTCGGAACCTGTAAAAAACATTCAACACAAAATATATATATGTGAAAATATCATCGCTGAGGTAGGCATTCCCATACTCGATCAAAACTGACTAAGAACTATCTAAAACTGTTCTGATACATGAATGATTTTGTATTACATCACAAGTAGAGACACATGGACACAGTATGGGCGTAGCCATCTATTTATGAATAGTCCACTATATAATGATAAAAAAATTCCTCACAGCCTGGATGGTGGAAACTAGATCCAGGGTCTTCATTTCTACTTCCCAAACTAGTACGATTCTATCCATGTGAATGAATGTGTCAAAGTCGAACATGGTAGAAACCACTTGATTACCAGTCAATGATGTAAACTGTTAACAAGTGTGAGAGGAACCACCAGTAACTTTAATGCTCCTCAAAGTACTCAATACAATCCATGAAATGTGAATGAATGAGTCGATGTCAAACACGTCATAGAATCCTTTAATTGAAGGTCAATGATGCAACCTCTCGTCAAAGGTGAGAAACCTGCCATTAAGGCATGCAGATTCCAAGGTACTGATGATTTCTAGATCATATTTCTAGATAATGAGTCGGAGTCGATAGAAAGTGATCCGTCATAGGCAAGGCCATAACAAAAAACCATAAATCAAGTCTGAAGAAATATATTTGGCAACGACTAACTCAGGGATGGTCAATGATGGATGACATATATTTTGCAAGTGAACGATTTATTTGCAGATACCTCTTGAACACATAACGACATTGCAGATGGCTTGGTGACAATTGACCCAAAGCTAATACTCGGAAACCGGCTGAAGACTTTCAGTGTGGCTTGATTAACTGTTAGGTAAAGGATTTCCCAACCCAGGTGAATAAAAGTGTCATGTTCAAGAGTGATGGAAAGTTTTTTCAAACACAAAGTACAACAAATAGGTTCATTTTTCTCTCTTTTCCCCCACCATTTCTGGCAAGTACCTCTTTATTTTTGACAAGCTTGAGGAGGATAACATTTGCTTGGTTATAAGCTCATCCTTCGGATCAGTCCAACATAGTTTAGATTTGAACCTTAAGAAGGAGTGGTTCATTCCTGTTTGTAATTGAACAGGTCCTTTACTGTGAAATTATAACAAGTCCAATATAGGAGAAACTCGCGTTTTTCAATTTTAGGGAGTCAGAAGAAAAACTTAAGAAAACTCCATGGTTGTCCTTTTTCATAAATTTGTGTCTCCCAAGCCCGAAAAAGTATAAAATAATACTTGAGAGAACCGCTTGACCATTACGATCAACGAGTACTTTTCATAATTAGTGCCTTCAATCTAAAAAAGTAAAAAAGCGATTGAAAACATGTCGTTTTATTACCAATATCGAACTTGAAATGACAAAAGTTCGGCAATCTTTTCATGTTTATACGGTCATAAAAGAGTTGTAAGTGGACCGTCTTTTTAATTCCCTTTTAACGAGTCTAAAAAGAAAAACTCAGCAATCTTTTCATATTTTATGAGTCAGAAATGAGCTTAAAGAGGACTCCTATGTGTTTTTGTTGAAAATGACCAATTCTCCCTGAACACCCAATATTCTGCACAAAAATTGCAAACATTACTCATATCTGTTTAAAAATTAATAAAAATGTACCAAAATTGACCCTTTCAAAGTGAAAAATAAATAAATTAAAAATTTATTTATTCAAAATTTTTCATAAAAAGGGCTTTTACAAGTTCATTTTCACTGTTTGGATTTGGAGTAAAAAGTAAGAGCTTTTGGTAAGAAAACTTCCTATGAAGATTGTGGAAAATCCGACTGCTGGAATCGAGAACCGTCCTCTTCAGGTAGTCCACATCGTCCCTGACTTGCATTTCATCCATTTCATTTTCATTTTTAGGGCTTTAAAATTCATTTTTTAAGAAAAAATATGGTGAAAAATCGCTCGCGGTGGTTGTGCAAGCGTAGCATGTATACCCTGCGAACCCTGACTTTTTCGTATAAACAAAATAGTCGGGGTCCTGCACCTGCACTTAAGGATGAGTGTGAATCTATGCACTGTCCCTAACGCGGTGGGTGCAAACCTCGTGAAACGCGTTTTGAAACCCTATAATTTCTCATTTCTTCCCAAATGTTTTGAAATCACAAAATTCTAAACCGCCTATTTTTCAATTTAAATAGACAAGATGCTTATTTGGTGGGAAAGAGAACACGAATATGTGGACTGAGCTGCATTACTCCATCCACCTTCATTACAGCCTTTAAGAGCATATGGACTATTAAAATTTTGGGCCATACCTGGCATGAGGGCACAGGTAGACTTTCTATAATGGCTAGTAGGCAGGTGGAGCACGCAGGACCAATGTTTCTCATTGGAGGACACCGGCATGAAATCGAGCTAGAGGACATTTATTTTATGACTGGTTTTCCAAAGAGAGGTGAAGGATTATCTCTATTCAGATCTAGGCCAGGTGGCCAGTCTGTCACTAGTCTCTGACTAGAGTTTTGCAATGTCCAAACTGCGGACAAACGGATAGATGTGAAGACCATCACCCGTCCTGAACTTAAAGTGATCACATTTAGTATCACCAGGCTGTGCAGAAGTGCAACATTGCATTTAGCTACCAGTTCCCAGATATGCATGGCAGTCGACTGCTTCCGAGGCACCACCTTCAACTGGTGTAATGCTGTGTTGGCCAATGTGAAAGGCCAACTGACTAGGGTAAAGAATGGACAACTAAAGAACTTTGGATATGGTTACTTAGTTGTGAGCTTTGCCTTAGAGAGGGTACCTATGCTGGTTCCACAACAACTTACCGTTGAGGCTGGACTTCCCCGAGATCCCAAGATTATTCGCTGGGTTGCAGTCATGGCCCGCCATCCTGAGGAGGGCATCGAGGTTATTTGATTCCCACCTAAGTATTTTCACTGGTTAGAGAACCAACTCTTTGTGATTTAGGATTTTCCATATGCTGGGATGGATTATCTTGGTGATCTTGACATGGCTCTTCCACGAGGAGAGAAATGGGATGATACAGGTAAAATTGTTTTCATCATTTTTTAAATATATATTTTTTGTTTTTTTTTTTAATCGTCCAAAAACTGATAGTAAAAAGTTTTTAAATGCAGATGTGGGTCCACGGCGACCAACCACTCTCCAGCCTTATGATAGAAGACAACCAACTGTTGTAGCACTGGCCCCATAGGACCAATCAGCAGAGACCTTGGCCGAATTGGATAGTCATCTAGAGCACTGACAGTAGATATTCCGGAGACCAGCATAGATGACATTCCTCTTAGGTTACAGTGCTATGTGATTGGGGTCCCAGGACCTTTTAGGAGGTTCCTTTGTAGGGTTTCCCGAGCAGTGGTGTCTTATCGTGATCATCACCAGTGATAGGATGATCGCCTTGTCGACTCATTTTTGTACTTTTTTGTGCTATCATTTTTGTCAATCATAAGGTGCTTTTCAACCTATGATCGAAGACGATGTATATTTTGACACACTTCTATGCTATGATATATCGCTATTACTGGTTATCTTGTAAAACATGTTTATGTGATGCTTTTAAATTTACTTTCTTGATTATTGCAAATGTTTATTTAACATTCGAGAAGCAACTGCATCTGCTAATGTATTTAAATATCTTGGAATGTGCTGATATTCGATGTAATCAAATTCTCGTTCCAAGAGATGGACTCTCAAAAATAATCGCAATAACACTGGATTTCTATTGGCATAAACTCTATTAAGCTGTAATACGACAAGTTCTGAATCTAACATACCCTTCATGATCGCATCTAGCTTTTGGTTAAAGGTTGAGGGTTCCTCTTTAAATGTTATTCTTCTCTTATTTTTTGATCTGGTTCTCTTGGCAATCAGATTGCCTCTACACTTACAACTATATTCTGCATGTCTGCAAGAGTTGGAGGTGCTCTTTCTCTTAATTGATATGCCATGTCTAGGTCAAATCCATCAGGAAATTTGATCAAGGCTAAATCAGGAGGAGGTCTCAAGTTTTGAGGGATAGCGTTATATACATTGTTGAACCTAGCACAGTAATCTTGAACTGTCTCTTGTCGACCCCTTTTTAAATTATCATACTCTGTTAGTATGTGTAGAGGGCCTTTCTTCTTTTCCCATCTGTTTAAAAAACTTAGGTATAAGGCATCAGGATTGACTATAGAGTTTGCAGCTAGAGGCCTAAACCAATTCCTTACATCCCCTGTCAAACTTTGCACAAAAATTTTCATTCTTACATCTTCATCATCTATCTCATAGTTCTCAAAATAGTCTTGCATCCTCTTGGTGTGTTGTTGGGATGTATAAGTGCCAGTACCATCAAAGTAAGTGATTTTTCCTTGACAGTCTTGGGGCATTGCCCCTGGATTTGTAGGCAGGAGTAAAGGAGCATATCTACCCATATTTGCAGGGATAAAAGGGACAGCAAGAAGGAGTGGAACAGCTAGAACAATAGGGATAACAGGAGTAAGGTGTGTTGGGGATGGAGGAGTGGGGAAACTACCTTGGGAAGTGGATGAAGAACTAGGATAAGTAGGGATGGTGTGAGGGTGAACTGATGCTTTGACAAGAGTAGGAATATAGCTCTGCTGATTTGGTTCTGTATCTGAATCTAAGAGCTCCCCTAGCTGCTCCTGCTTTTTTAAGATTTTGGGGATTAAATTGGGGTTTTCAAAGATAACTGGGGGACTAGGGTCAGGATTGGACCTAGTGTAACGAGATTTCTTCTTTGGAGCCAGCTTCTGAGTTTTCTTTCATTGGTATTTTATGATAAGGTTTAAACAGGAAGCTTATTTCCATTCACTTGGTAATTTGACATAGTCCCCAGTGGAGTCGCCATTAATGTTAACACTCAGGTTGTTCCCTGCTTCCTAAAGGGAATACGACCGAGGTAACCACTGACCAATCTTTTAGCTACAGGTCCTAGCCTACCTACAATCAGAGAGGGCTCTCTCTTTATAATTTAGCTTTGTTGATGAATGTTTTTAGGCTAGTTATGGTGTGTTGTTTTGTTTGAGTTTGGTGGGTTGGTGAATCCAGACAAAACTGAAATATAGATCATGGAACAGTTTGGTCCATTGGCCAATGGAGTTGAGGTATTGTGCTGCTGAAGTATGTTTATGAAGGCAGAGTGTTGCTGCAGAGCCAGATAGGCATATGTGAACAATTTACCAAATTTTTTGATGAAATTATGGAATTAGTGAGTGAAAGGAAGTTAATAATCTTTCACTATGCTAACAAAGAAAAATGAAAGTATTGCTTAAGAGCAGTTAAGAATTCTTAAACAATATTCACCATGACAGAATTAGTTTAGACATGAGCAATCAAGAATTCATATCCATGGCTAATCTAGAAGAAAACACATTTAGAAATAGAGATTGAGCATAGGGTGTTCAAAACAAGTCCTAGGCTATTCTTTTTCTCTGTTTACTAGGATAATGAAAACATAAGAATTATGGAGTACACAGAAAACACATACACAGTTCAGAGAAACTTATTTCTCCAGCAAATGACACAAGAATTCTGTAACAAAACAGAGCTATTCATTTCCATCTTCAGACAGCATAGGAACCAGAAATCTCCACCAGCAATTTGTATTATCAAAATGTCTCAAATATACAATAGAGCTCTTCAGAAAGAATTTCACTACAACCGACCCTCAATACGTTATCTGAGGGATATATATACAAAATAGGGTACAAAATATCTCAATAGAGAGTTATTGTGCAATAAATTGCACCACCAACTCTCTTACAAAAAGTAAATGAAAAACATAACTACAACATTTAATGTTGAGATGGCAGCTATCTTTCTGTCAGACAGCTTTTGATTTTATGGCTCAGGAAAGTGGGTTGTAGCTCTGCCTTTAACTCTGTGTTAATTGAGCCTGTTGTCTGGGTACGTTGGTGAGTCACTTGTACGGATGCTCCCTGTGATACCTATGTGCTGATCTGTCTGCTGACCTGTACCGTAACTGAAACTTGATTTTTCTCAAAAAAGAAATAACATAGTGGGATTATCTCGGAAGAATTTCCAGCATTGCCTGCCACCAATCAGCTGGAGGTAGCTGATGCCTCCTTATTTTCACCAGTGTTTCATCTGCCTCTGTATATCTGTAGAAGTTTGGAGGCACCTCAAACAGATGATTTTATCTCATGTTCAATAAAAAACAGATTTTCTAACTTGTCATACAGAGACTGCCCAGAGGGAGGCCCTGCTTCTTCTGTGGAGCTTCTAGATGTTGTTATTTGATTTTCAACATAATTGTTGATCCTTGTCATATACTGATTATATCACAGCAGATGTCCTGTGCCAGTCACTAGGCTTGGCAGTCCTTTATCCTACAATATTGTCATTTTTGCCTTGAATTCATCAATCTCTGCTTTCATTTCCTGACATTTTCTCTCCAGAGTTTGAGTGAAGTTCCTTAAGGTCAGCACCTTTTTAGCTGTCAGGATGGTGTCTGTTCTGTTGTTTATCTCCAAAGCTGCCAATTCCTCCCTAGTGCGGTTGTTGAGGAAATGTATCATTTTAGTGGCATGCTCGGGCATTATTCCTAGTGCTATTCTGGCTCTTTGGATTTCCACATGAGCCATGCCTATCAGCTCAACCTGCTCATAGATTGCCTGGATTGACCTCCATTGGTCCTGTATTGATTGGCCAATTTTGGCCCAAATTATCTTCTTCATTTCTGCTAGGGTTTTACCTAGGAGCAATTCATTTTCTATAGTTTTTACTTTGGCCTCTAAGGCCTTTATTTCTCTTTGTTTCTCTGCTACTGTCATCTTGGATTTGTCATAACTGGTCTCCATCTTGGCTAGTCTATCCTTGGCTTCATTTATTTCAGTTACTTGAGTCTCAAGCTCTTTAACAGCTTTCATCAAGTCCTCCATGCTCATGCTGGATTCTGTTGCTGCTGTTGCTCTTGTTGCTGATGTAGCTGTGGTAGGTGCTGGAATAGCAGGAGGGGCTGCTACTGCTTGTGTGGGAGGGGTAGGTCCAAGAGTTGTTGATGTTTGAGGGGGCTGGGAGGCTGACTCCCCTTGCTTGTCCTGCAGTGCTTTCTCTAATTCTGCTTCCACTTGTAATATTCTTTGATTCATCACCAGAAGCAGCTCCATGGCATCATCTACTTTCTTTTCTTGTGCAAGTTCTGTTGTTTGAGGGTGAATGATAGGAGGCAATTCTGCCTGCTTTCTTAATGCAACAATGTCATCCTCTTTTTTCTTCATGAGGGCCCTAACGCCCTTTGGATCCTTTGGGTCATGTCCCAAATCAATTATTATGTCTTCTAAAGTCTTTATTCTGTTGTCCTTTGCAGAGGAAGACAACCTTTCCAAATCAAGTTGTGTATTTGTGTTCTTTAGGGCTTCTTTTAGCTGATGGGCCAGCATGGCCCTATCTGCAAGTGTTGCATACACCATTTCCCTAGTCTGTTTATGCAGCTCAATTTGATCCATGGGGTGTATGTCTTTAGAAAAGACCTCCAAGTTTGTTCTATAGTAATCTACAGAGGTCTTGGGATGTGGGACTTTAGGCTTTAAATGAGTAAAGATCATTTTTTCCTCTTTAATATCATAGGCAACCATCAATCTTTGTTTTTTGGCTGGAGTTGTCTTCAAGAATTGATCATAGAGCTGCACTCTCAACAATTCATTTTGTGCCTTGATCTCTATGAAGTCTTCTTTTATTGCAGCTGGTTTCTTGCCCTGATGTCTTGAGGAGAATACCTCTGTGGTGTGATGTATGGCCTGTTCTAGCTGAAATGAGTTAGTGGCAGTCTGCTGGCTTGTTTTCCTTTCTCTGTTGTGGCTTTCTGCCCTTTCCTCACTGATATCTCCCTCTTCTATTTTAGGGTCAATCCTTGGCCTCTTGGCTTCTGGTTGCTGTGATGACGCTGTTGGAGGTGTGACCTCCTCTCTATCTCTCTTTTTTCCTCTCTCTTCATTGAGAGGAGTTTGCAGAACTGGGATTTGGGGTGGTCCAGTTTGCTGTGAAGGGGCTTTCCCTTGAGTCTGATCCTTTGAGGTGCTGGGATGCCCTGTCTCTGCCTATTGCTGTTCATCCATTATTTCTTTCCCCTTTCCTATAGTTGTTGTTGCAGGAGCTTGCTGGGTGTCCTATGTGGCTGGAGCAGTAGAAGTGCCTTCTCCTACTTGGACTGGTTGTTTGAACAAGACCTGTTGAAAAGAATCCAAGTCAAGAGTTTTTTCCAAATCTTTTACACTCTGCTCCATTTTTTCTTCCTCAGTCAATTCCTCTACTATTGATTCAGGTACCCATTCATCTTGGTTGGAAAAGTGGTGTATTTGTGGGTATGGGCAATGCTTATAAGCTAGCAGCCTATACATGACCCTCCTAGCACTGATGAAACCTTCAGGGTCATAAGGGACCCACCAGAAGCTTCTTTTGAGTTTGAGCTGTTGCCCCAGTATTTGATCAGCTTCTTGCCAACCATCTTTCTTATTCATGAAAAATGGGCCTAGGTGGTGTCTGAACTTTAGGTTGGCTTTTTTCTTGGCACTGTGGAAGTGCGTCAGATCAGAATTTATAAGTTGTCTATAGTATTCCAGGGCAAACAACCTCATAGGTACATATTTTGGGAGCCTGTAGGGACAGAGCTCACAACCATAGATTCTGATGACTGTGTGATTTTGGTACAAGTACCAATCACCTATTTTGTAACTCCTAGATAGCTGCAAGATTTTTTGCATATCCTTGGACAATCTGGAAGGAGGAGTCCTCTTTAAGAGGCATGTGACTGGATATACAAACTGGTCAATAAATTCACAGTATGAGTAGGGGGAATTCTGGATTTGGTGGAAGACTGAAGACCAGAAGATGACAGACCTCCTCTCACCTTGTGAGTCTAGCTTCTTGATTGGGCACTGGAAGCAATCTGTTTGGTAATACATGAACAGGTGATAGATGTATGATGAGTACTTAAATATTACCTCCCTTTTCAACCTTGACAATTGGTCATGTATCTTGTTGGCAATATATTTGGCATAATTGTACTTCATAGCAGGGGCTTCTCAAGGCTATATGCAGACAGCATGACCAGCACAGTTTCATCAACATGCTCATTTGTGGTGAATCCCAGCACAGAGGTTAACATATCCACCAGCAGCTTGCCTACCTCATTGAAATCTGCATATGAAAAAGGAGGTAGCCCAGAAGGTTGGCAGTCTGCCTTCATGAACTTCTTGGCTACTGCAGCAATGTCTGTGCCAGAGAGCTTGGAGCCCTCATCCAGCAAGTACTTAATGGAGAAGGGGTATAGCAGCTGGGTTTGCTTGTAGTTCAGCATTTGGTTGATGGAATCTGGTGTTATGTAGAAGAGGATGCTCCCAGATGGAGACTTTACAGCTCTGAGCTTCTAGTCATAGTTTTCTACACAGAGGTGAATGACTTCAAGAAAAATGTTCACAGAAGGCAGGAAGTAGGTGGGCAGATTGGATTCCCAGATGCCATACATGTCACTGTTGTCCAAGTGACTGTTCCTTAGCT